>JAHZNB010004742.1:0-17383 GCA_027744295.1 Callyntrura guangdongensis
TACGCTGGCAATAGTAATGTTCGGCGAAATCTTCGTTACCATAAACATGACCAAATTTTTCATGACACTCAGTTTCCCAATCTCCTATCCAGTGGGAAAACTTTTGGATAAGTTACTCGGAGAAGAAATAGGCGCCGTTTATACAAGGGATCGCCTAAAGGAACTGTTAAAGGTTGGTGATGCTTTTGTATTAAAAATTTTATAGCTTCAAAAAGTTAAGAAAATTTTACACACCGGGGTAAATTTTGGTATACATAGGTAACAAGAGATCAACATGGACTAGAAAGTGAGGAAATAGGAATAATTTCTGGCACATTAGATATGAAAACAAAAACGGTCAAAGACGTGATGACCCCTTTAGACAACATCTTCATGGTATCATACGACGCAACTCTCAATGTGGACTTATTAGTGAATATTGAAGATGCAGGTGTGACACGACAGCATAATAATATATGTATAGTTTTGTTTGTATTACGTGATTATACTTAACGATGTATTCTATTCGTTGTTTTCCTGGTTTTATGTAGGATTTACGAGAATACCTGTGTACCAGGGAGAAAGGTGGAATGTCGTTGGCGTTCTAAACGTAAAAAATCTTACTCTGTATGATCCCAACCAAAACTTGCCTATAAAGCAACAAGTGGAGACTCTGAAAACGCATCTATTCTGTGTATTTGAAAATACTCGATTAGATTATATGTTGAAAACATTTAGAGAGGGTCTGTCCAGCATCTTTCAAATCGCTTAACTATTACCAAAAATAAGAGTGATTTTAGAACAGGTAACGTTTTTGCTAAATCCCGACAGGAAACAGAGGACATATTGCATTTGTACAGCGTATTAATGACGAAGGCCCAGGTGACCCGAAGTATGAAACTGTTGGACTTGTGACCCTGGAAGACGTGCTGGAGCAACTACTTCAAGCTGAAATTTATGACGAGAATGACGGTACATTTTTCCTTTCTCCTATTGCAACATTATGATTATTGAGGCGACATGCTGACATACTTTTGTAAGGCTTTTGAAAGGTTGTATGTGCTGCATAAATATTTGTTTTTTATTACTATTCCTTTTCAGTGGAAAAGTTACAAAGTGCGAAAGAAGCTAAAGTTATTCAAATGCCGCTTCTTTATTACGCAAACACGAACAACACCAACAATTCTGGTAGACGTTCAAACCCTCACTAATGCAGTATCGGTTGCTACATTAAAAATTACTTTCTAATTGAAACGTTTCGTGATTTTACTGTTGAATAATAAGTTTACGTGTAAAATATGAATTAGTACATTCAGTGGATATGCATTCGTATAAATAAAGTTTCAGATGCAACTAGTTCCCTTCAAAAGTCCGCTTTTGAGCCAAATCCGACCATGCCTACAGCCTGTTCTGTTAAAAGTCATATATCGTCATATATTATTGCATAAAAAAGTACGAGATAAAACTGACGAATTTTTGCAGCAGTTGACGATCAGTGTATTGTAAAAAAAAGACCAAAGGGTTCATAAAAACTTCATGATTAACGTTTTCACACTTCCAATGATTTTTTCACAAGTGAAAGGCACTTCGCTTTCGGCCATACAACTGGTTTACGTCTACATGACTGTGCCAAGTACACCCCAGACACACGAAAAAGCTAGGATGGCAAACAACTTACCAACACCAACAACAACGCAACGGCAGCATTATCTATTGTATATGAATACGATAAACGTGATAAAACAGCTTCATTCTGTCAAATTTATCAGATACAGCCGTCGTCCTCTTTGCTGGTATTCATTTAATTTAAAGAGAAAAAGTGGCGAATCAAGAAGACCTTTGGCTCACGCGCGCACACATACGCACGCAACAGATGAAAAGCTTTTCCTTGAGTTTTAGGACACCACTTTTTTAAATCGTATTCTACCGTACCGATGGGATGTGACATCTATATAGTATACACGTTCATCACAAAGCCGTACATATCTTCAACTCTTGATCACCACCACGCAGACAAACTACCATCACTTATTGTTAGTTAGTTTTTGATTCATAACGAAAATGAAGTAGACGCGCAACAAAACATAAGAAAGGAGATTTAAATTGTCAAAATGCAATAAAAAATCTAAAAAGTCACACTTGCATCACATTACAGGATTACTCTGATTATTCCTGTCTTGCTGCTGTCCTGACTGTGTGAGTACAAAATAAGATTGAAGACGATACGAGACGAAATGATGATGCAAATCCTTCTGTTCTGATTCATTTGATGACCCTTCAACATGACGAAGTGGAGGTTGTTAGATTACATTAAAAGATCCCTCGAAACGCTCGCTATCACATAGCAGATAAAAATGTTTATATATAATCCAACGCCAAAGGTCATAAAATTAGTCACATTTTTTATCGTTACGTTTGCGAAATCACGTATTATGCTTGAATAGATGTGTAGCTACACTCATCAATATGACAAACTAAATCACAAGAAATGGACCTTCTTCGTTGAACACAAGGTAGATTGGGTTACGTGATTTTTTATAAAGTACAAAAATGGTATAAGCAGGCACGACGAGCAGGGAAATTATTTAAGTCGCTGGCTGCATTGTGCGTAAAATGAGATAATACTTCATGTAGAAAAGTTTACCACCATCGTTTTCGCTGAAAAACTAGAGAATCCTTTTCTAAGCATGACAATCACATTAAAGGATGTTGTATTTAAGTTCACTTGTGGACAGGATAAAATATCACAGTCTGGTCGGTGACGCAAAATTCAACAACAACAACAAAACAGCACAAAACTATAAAATGCAAGAAGCCTCGATTTTACGACAAAACATCAAAACAAAACGGAGATTTTCTCAGCAAGTTTGAATTTTATTTTCACAATTTGACTTTGAAAATGGGATAACGGGAAGATGGGAAAAATAAATTTTCAAATGGATGTGTACTGCTTTACTTGCATGGTATGTATGTAAACACATGAGAAAATTTATACACGAAAAGGGGAAATGGCTATTTGCAATATTCACCAACTTATTTTTTTCTCTTTGTTTTACGACCTTGTTTGTCTGGGTGAGAAAAGCAGTCAGTAATGCTTGCAGCAGAGGTATACGTAAAAAAACTAATAAAAACACACCCCGTTTAGTTCTCGCAGTCAGTCAGATACGCAACAACAACTCTTACTGCTCTATTTTCACCCAACAAAGGAAAATCAAAAAACTTTTAAAATTTTAAGTTCCGCCTGTCGATTTTTATGCGTGTTTTATCAGAAACGAGACAAAAAGATGGTAAATACATAAGTTCAAAGCCGTGCTTTGATCGTCAAGTTCACAAATTTGTTAAGGGGAGTCCTACACACTCTTGGTGTAAACAAGAGAGTCAGTTGGACATTCCTTTTAGCTGTGTGATGGTTGTGAAAATACAAACATGCGTATCTTTTAAGAAAAATGGGGAAATATTTTTACGAGATACCGAATGTTGATAAACTTACGCACTGAATATTACATGATAACTTTTAAGGAAAACTTTAAAATTCTCAACTATTCACAAAAATCGACTACATCATATCTCGGTAGAAAAATAAAGCTATGAAAAAAGCAGCTGGTCGACACAGTTTTGCTCGGAGAGTCGAGTCGGAGGATGACCAAACCACCACAATTGTGGCGCAGTGGTATAGTGGTGTTTGTATTGTGTATTATTATTGTGTAGTCCATTTAGTATTCCTTGTAATAAACTGTACTTACGACGAGTTTGCAATGTCATGAGTGAAAAAGAAAAAAATAATTCTTCTTTACCAGCAGACTATAAACGATACAAACAAAGTTTACACTTTTGTTTGTTACGTTCAAATAATGCCATAAAGCTTACAAAAGCCTTTTACAGTTACGCACGACAAATTATTGTTACGAGCTCTATTGACGTCTTCTTCTGTGTTGTATTCGCGTTTCATTCTTGTCAAGTGGAGGCAACCACTGGAAATACGTTTCAAAAATCCCAAACGCCTCACTATAAAATTATGCTCTAAGCGTACTACGTATACATCCTTATCCAAGTTGGTGTTTATGCAAAAAGAAAGGATTATGATGATAGATAAAATTAATGGGCAGTACAAAGTTTCTTATATCTATGTCATGCCTTTCTTTAATTTCCTTTTAATACCCTCGTCCCGATCGCCGAAATGTTCGACCTGTAATTTAGTCGCCACCACCGGACACACAAAGTCGACTCTGTACATGACGAGCAGATAATGAGAGAAAAAATATAGTACCTGTAATCAATGAAAAATTTACATTTGACTCCTGTTGTCTCTTCTCTCCTACCACAGCATATTAGCATAGTCTCTTCTCGTCCTTCTTAGGATTTTAGTGACGCAGCATTTTGACATGGTCCTTATTCGACGTCCATTCCTCCTCCATAATATTGCGTATTAAATCTAAAAACAAAAGAACACGTACACGGGATATTAGTTTTTGCTCATGGTATAATTGAAGAAATGCCATTATTGTAGACACATTGTATGCCAAGAGAGTATGTGCATGTAGACTTCACAAAAATAACTCGAACACTGCCGATCGGCCCTACTGCCCGCCTTTCTACAGACCATTGTTGTTTTGTAGCATTGAAAATGACTACTAGTGACTAGCAAACGGTTTGTGTAATTGCAGAACACTGTGACTTAATAATTATTGTTTGCCAACCATAGCTTTTACATGTGTACTGTGTGTACACGTACTACTACGGAATTATCCGACATTAGTATATGAATCAACTTGAGTATTAAATTAGAAACATCCTTGTCTCGTCTCTCGAGCTGTTTTCCCTTATCTCTCAGGTATCCTCCACCTTTGTGTTTGCCTTAAACAATAGTCAGATCGAAAATTACGCTAAGAGCTATTGCTTTTGCGGGTAAGTAAGATTGTAAATGAAAATTTGTAGCTTGGTAGGTTGAATTCGTGTTTCCGCGTGTAATTTGCCTTTTGTTGTCTCTCAAAGTCAATTAAATTGCATTTTCATTGAAGTTGATGATGAGAGCGTTTGTTGAACGCTGCTATGCTGCTGCGGCTGTTGATAATAATGATAAAAAGAAGCAAATAACATATTGTAAATTGCAAGCCAGTTAGTCATTCGTTCTTCTTTCGGTGAGAGAGAGAGAGAGAGAGAGGAAAAAAACACCGTATGCTAATGTTAGCACATTGCTCTATTCCTGATTCCTGATGCCAGGTGCTAAAAATCGGTCCTGCAATGCTGCATTGCATTTGCACCACATTCACTACTTACCTCCTTTGACTTTTCATGAAAACACCTGACTTTGTCTTTTTTCGTCTTTTAAGAGCCCTGTTGTAATTTAATTTGCAGGTACAGTAAGCAACTTTATTGTTCGTCGTCACCACATAAAGAATGTACTATACTGTAAAGCTTGGTCTTTTGTGCCATTATGATGTTATGTTGGTTGATGAAGTTTTCCTTCATGCCGGCACACAACAACCCCCAACCAGTGCACAGTACAATGTATAACAGACATTTTTTGGACGGATGGCTACGAAAAAAGTCAAGTTCGATTCTCATATTCTCTTCTACACACACACCCCATATATACTTGCCAGATTTAAAAACTTGACTCGTTTTCCCGTCTGTGGCACACACACCAGCAACAGCCAAAGATAGTAATGCAGATGAATGTTCCTTGTCAAAAATAATGCTCATGAAATATAAATACACCCCCTGTCCGGGTTGTTGTCTGTAGCACTTTCATTTACATTTTGCATAGTGTCTTGTGAATCTTGTAACAGATTACTACTACTACACTGCAAACCATCGTACTAAACCAAACTCACTAAAGTACCAAACCAACTACAACCCAGATCTGGTGTTTGTATTAAACCTGGTCTCATTGCCCATTTCATGAGACGATGATGAAATGATGACCAACAGCAGACAGCATGCATTTTACAGGGATGGAGATGTAATGTTTCACTAAAATATATGCACGCACTTTATGTGATAAAAATAAAATGGGCATCATCCCTCCTGAAAACTACCGAAGGATAACCGTGCATTATTTGTTGAGAAAACTACACCTTATCATAAATCTTACCGGCGACGAATAAAAACCGTTTACATAGTCTACTTATTATGCTGTGTTTGAGTAGTACACACACACACACACAAACCTATTAAAATATACCGTTCTTTCCATTATGTATTACTCTAACTATACAGCGAGGGTCATCGTCACATCTTTCCTCATCATCCTCATCGCCAAGTCGTTTTTTCATCGTGTACATATTTAGTTGGCAAACAAACGTCGTCGTTGTCATTTGAGTGAAGCGCAACTAAATCAAGCAAATCATCAAATAAGATAAATGTGTGTAACATTTCAGAGTGCAAGGAAGCCTGGGATAATGGCAATGACAATGAACTTTTTGACTGTGACTGTGTCTATATGAAATGTCAACATGTGTGATGATTTGACATGACTATGACAAATAAATACATTCCCATCCATATGCCGAAAAGACTATATACAATGTTTTAATATGTACACACAACAAAGCAGTTTTTTTAAATAACTGGGGTGGCACCACAAAGCATAAAGCTTCCATCCTCCTATGCAAAAAATGTTACTTGCAAAAGTATTCCTGCTAAAGACCAAGTTTTTTTGTTGTACATGTTATATGCCTAGATGTGCCTATAGCTATAGGTTATAGGTAGGCAGGCATTTATACGTGGCATCTTCAATCAATGGTGGGTTTTATACGCAACGAACTCTGATGTTTTGTGAGTTCCGCTTGTTTAATTTCAGCACGAATGGCTTTGTGCCATATTATGTCTATCTTTATTTCCCCAAAAAACCTCAGTTGTATTATGAGTGTGGTTGGTGGCGGTGATGGTGGTGGTGGTGGTAGGTAACACATTATTAACGTTGAAATTGTCACACTTGGTTTGCAGAGCATCACTAACAAATATGAATCGACAAAGTGGCAGAATGAACCGTTCACTATTAATTTGCAACATCAATAATATGGCAATGACAATGACAGGCAAAAAAAGATCCATACCTGCCTACAATGCATAATGTGATACACATGTGTGTCGGTTTAAGTTCAGGTATATCGGCATGCAATGTTGTAGTGATTACCTAATTTAAGGAGAATAGGTTTACCTATGCGTGTTTGGCTATCAAATATATAAACAGCTTGTTCTGGTACAACAATGCCCGTTTAAAAATATACAGACCCCAATATAATAAAAGAGTAGCAATTGAATTTTTAAGCGTACGACAGTACGACGGCAATGCCGTCATGTCGTGGTCTTCATTATTTTATTGTGTCATGACGCGATGCGGCTTTCCGTGTATTGTCGCTCAACCAAGGGGTTTAGGAAGAGTTTCAGGATGCAAGAAGCGTTTCAAAAGCATTTTGTCACCCTTGATTGAGTGTCGTCGTTGTCGTCGTGTAGCTTTTGTCCCTTCATAAAAATATTTTTCATCGTTGTCGCCTTGATCATGAATCTCACGGTAACTTGATAGCTAATTCTGAGAAGGAGGTGGGTACAAAATTACGCATATATACACGACACCAGATTGATGACACACAATTGGGTATGACTTTAGTGTCACCCAATTTTAGCGTTTTCAACGGTGTCATTATTCAAATTACAATTATGTACCGGTGCGATACAGATCTGCGTAACTGATTCCTTGTTGACCGCTGGTAGCGGCCTATTATATTACATCATTTTCAGGCAAAACACTGTGACATATGTGATAGATGAAGCGTAATCTACACGCTCACTAAATCTATTTCAGGTATCAATAAGGAATTGTAGCCTACGGATCCCGTTAGGACACAAAATGGAGTGCTAAATTCTTAAAATACTAACTTTAGACAAGGAAATAATATATGTTTTTAGCATGTCGTTCCAGACAACAGCAACTAAGCATGTCAAGGAGCCATATTCACACAAAAGTAAAGTATGGCTTGAAATAAAGTAGATTGCGTTCTACATAAATCAGTGAACGTCTAACTAGATAGTATTGTTGTGTACGCTAAGTAATCAATATAAATTGGTTTAATTAAAGTTGAAATATTACTTTTTACGAAATATACCTAACATCGAACCTTAACAGTCAACGGAAAATCGGACATTGACAAAATTTTGAAGTATTATATTTTACGATTTATGATGATAAATACGATAACACCCTAGACTTTTTACTTGGTATTATTGTTGCATGATAATATGTCATATACAAAATGGGGACTGCTACAACTGACACTACTGTCACGTATCGTTTGCATCACGATTCGGAAACTGTCAGTCAAGGATACGAATAATAATGAGCCTAATAAATTATTTTCTATAACACTTAACTCAACTGTAGCTCTGCAATCAATTAAGAGTGTGCAGACATGCCCACTTACACTACAGTCAAACTACATATATGTTGCAAACCATTGTGGTATTTTGCTATTTTTCAAAAGCTAAAGCTTAACGTAAATATCCTTTGCTAAAATGAAACAATTACGGCAACTGGTTACGCATTGCAAGTGTTATTGTTATTGTACGGAGTAGGAGAGGATGTGAACTGGGTATGATCCTAACTGCGTTGCTTTAACACATTGTATTTCCTAATATGATGACGGTGACCATACAGTCCTCATCATATCATTTGTGAACGTTGTGTAGAAATAGGTAGCTGTGTAGAGAAATAATAATCATATCGTACAATTTAAAGTGCATATACTTAAAGTACTACTTAACAGTCAACACGGTTAAATATATAGACACCGATGTAGTTACTCTTGTTTTGTGTACGCATAATACATCACACACGGGTGTTTGCCTCATAACCATAATCATGAAAATAATGTCTATCATAATAATAGTAATAACGACTACTGCGAAAGAATTCCCCATTTTTTAAAAAAAGAATGAAAGGATGCGTGTACCATTAAACTATATATTTTTGTTTTAAGTAAAAACCTGCGTGAGTTTTATGATGGGTGTAAGGAGGAATTTAACCATGTTTAGTTGTCCTCTCCACGTTTTGAATGTTCGTTTTTTTCCCTAAAGACTTTCCTTCTTGTTGTTGTAAAACTTGTTACTTAAATACGTATTTTATATTATAATAACAGCCACACGTGATACCACTGCGCACATATACCTACGTAAAACTCTTACTTTATTCCTACTACTTTACATATTTAATATTAAAAGGTAAAAATGCATTTTGCCAGAAACTGGGCGATACTCAACAGCAGGATGCACGTTTTGCATATCATGTGTGTGCGGATTTTGTGAATAAGTAATACAAGCACGACTGTTGTGTATATGCAGTGCAGCAACAAGCACCTACTTCATTTTTTTGCCACTATTACTTCGTTGTCGTGTTGTTGCTATTAATTAAATGTTTATTATCGTCATAAGGTATATACGACTGTTGACGCGTATTATACACAGATTGTTTTGATGTGTAGGTTTTTAGTACGCATTTATACTTATGGTTTAACCAGAAGCAGTTTCGTGGCAGTAATTTCATGACAAAATTGCAACAATAACAACCTTCTTGTTTATCAAGTATGAATATTCTGTGAGCATTTTCAACTCTATCCATTCATAATCAGAGAGTGTTTTTAAAAGGTGACTAGTAGTGTGTAAAAATCTTTATTTCATGTTTGAGAAAAGTAAATCTTTTCAACAAGAAAGTATGTTTATCCCAAAGCACTTTGCTCACGTGTTTCTGCAAATTATTTAAATTGTGTGTAAATTGCTCAAAAGTAAGTCACTTGCACTTGCCTCAAGAGAAAAAAAATCATGATTAAATTGTAAGAAAATTCTTACAAGTACCAGCGTTTACGAGGGTAGTAGTGGTATATCAATTTGACTGCCTCATTTACTTTGGAGGATGATGATGATAGCCCTTCTAATAGGGTCTTTGAAATGTCGGTAAAATTATTTAATGATTATTGATGTAATCTACGGAATTTAGAAACACCAGCTGCATAAGTTTAACAGATGAACATATATTTTGTCTATTTTCTGTACGAGCATGGCCAAAGAAGTCAACCACGAGAATGACAATTAAATAATCCCAAATTAAAATGCCATAATGTCAATTTTCCACAGCGTATTGTTCATTGTTATTTTAATCATTCCACCAGCCAGTCAAAGTTTTTCTTAACAAAAACCTAAAATAAAGACGCAAATTGTGTTCATTAAATACTAATAGTTCGGTTTTACGACACAGCATTCGTCACAGCTTCATGAATAAAAATTATACATGTTTCGGAATTAAAGTACTAAGAAATACGATTGAAATTGCCCTTTTCATCATATGGCAAATGGCAATAATGACCATTGACGTTGTCGACGTTGTGATCTTGTCCGAGAACCGGTATCACAATTAACTATTAAAATTGCATTTTCCATTTCACCGAAGGTTTATTCACAAGTAGGTTTATTTACGTAATCAAATAAAACTGCAAATTGTTGTTATTGTTGAAAAGCAGATGCAAGGCAGCTGTCGACATTTTAAATTAGTACTTATGCCTTGTCCTTTTTATTTATTCAATCAGTAAAAGCGGTACATTAAAATGACATGGCGGTATGACTCCTTCTAATTTCAAGTAGAATTCAGTGGCTATTATTTCTCAGAATAACACTTTTCAAAAACCTATTTACTCTCAATACCTTCAAGTTTTTGTCATTTTCAGCCCGCTGGTAATATTGTGACACAGCTACAACATTCCTGTTTGCTATTTTTGACTGGCTGGAGGTTACATAGTACGTACCATTTCATTTACGGATTTGTTAAGCGTTTTTACGTATGAAGAGCAATTTTTATCACAAAAGTTAGTAAAGTAAGTAGGTCTCATGAAATGCAAAATGCAATTACAAATGATATCCTTCGAAATGGAGTCAAAAGGAAGAGTGGTTTACTTTTTTGAGTAAGAGGTTTCTTGATGGTTTGACAAAAAATTGAAAATTAAAATATTTTCACGTGATAATGCTATCGTTAATGTAGTTAGCTGATGGCTCTAACGGCATATTGAGCTTCTACAGTCGCAGCAGACAACCTTTTACTTTTACTTCGCATTTACACATCGCATTAGCACATTGGCGCGTTCAAATGAGAAGGATGTGTCACACACTTACACATTTATTACTTCGTGCAATATGAGAATAGCGCCAGAAATGTTCTGCTTCTCTACCTGACATTGTGTCCAAGCCTGCATAGCAAAATCTAACTATATATGTGATGACTTTGGGCAATTTTGCACTCTTCTAGCAATATCATAAGTTATGATTCATAACTAGCATCATGTTCGTACATTT
Source organism: Callyntrura guangdongensis (assembly GCA_027744295.1). Classification (NCBI taxonomy): domain Eukaryota; kingdom Metazoa; phylum Arthropoda; class Collembola; order Entomobryomorpha; family Paronellidae; genus Callyntrura; species Callyntrura guangdongensis. The sequence goes on from JAHZNB010004742.1 coordinate 11,317, forward strand.
ATTTTTTTTATCGGAGTTCACCTTGAATATGTTCTTATCAGTATGTATTAGTCCGTTAGCTGGCACTTTCGATACTTGCTTCACGGCCACTAAGATTTTAAAGATACTTGTATCTAGACAAAGTATAGTAGACATTTTTATTTTAAAGGCAGTAAGTTTGTAAGGTAGCAGATAACTTTCTGATGACCCCATTTAAGAAAGAAGTTCCGTTTCGGAAGAAAAAGGAATTAATGATGTGATGTGATTAAATTGTGATATGTGCAGGTAAACAACTCCCCTGTCATGTCTTCCCCCTTATGTGCATTCAATTTAGGCTCCATACCCGCTCAGGTTTCGTTGTTCATCAGACAACCGGAAATGGTGAAACCACCTTCGAAAATCGGAAACGAACAGAAATGTACATGAAGATATTTTGTAGTGAAAAATAAAAATCTTGAGTACACACATTACACATTGTCGCTGCTCCACCTTATTTCTACACCCTTTGCTGTAGTTTGGTACAACGTTTGTAATTGAAAGGGAATCAAACTGCACGGTATTATAATATAGTATAAGTAATGTAAGCTGTACATGTAGAAATGTATTTTTATATTACAAAACTACTCACACAGGAACTGACAGAAAATCCCGTTTAGTTAATCGTTACAGGAGTTTATCGAATTGCAGAAAGGATATAGGAAGTAAATACTTTGTTGTTCCCATCAAATAAAATGCACAGCTTGAACAAAAGTAACTTATAATGTAATTTGTTGGGGAAAATGTGATACCATCAATGTTTTATAGATATAATAATGCACGCATACATCAAAAAGTTAAAAGGATTTTCCAAAAGTTTACAAGAAAAAAACAACTGTGAAACGTATAGCATACTTTTATATGGAAAGTAATTGACAAATGTTCTTTACATGCAGTTCGGACGTTTTAAAAAATACTTCTTGAAAGCTCCACCACATTCTATCATATTGATATATTGAGTTGGATATTGTTTTGAGAACACTTGTGTTTTGGACAATACATAAAAAAGTTTTGATCGCCATAAAGTATAGTAAGTTTATGATTGCTAATGGAATACATTCAATTACAACGCAATTAGGGTGAACAATGAGATAATGTCACTTTACCACTATCACACTACTGTCCATAATCCCATATTGCATAAATACCAACAACAGTCGAGACTATTAAGAAATAGGAATCGAATAAAGTGACAGTCAGCAGTAGGTAATGAATGGCATACTTGTTGTACTGTTGTAGTGTATCCCACCAAGTCACAACACAATGAAACCAGTAAGCGACCGAGAAGAATACAATGGATTCAATTATACTGCTACTCTGATTGAATTGTTGCACGAGGAGATCATCCACTCTCATTTTGGCACGTTACAACGTTGCCAGTTTTGTTATCATTATCGTTCATTATTTTGTCACTGTCCCACCTCGACTCTCTTCTCCTGCCTGTTGTTTACCACTTACCAGCAACATTATTTCGGAATTAGAACTCCCAGGGCAGCACCACCACCTCCCAACTATTGTTTTCTTGAACACTTCTCGGAATGTTTTCACAATTAATTCATACTGATCAGATGCAAAAAATTGTCACGCGGTGCGAGAAGTAACAAATTACACATACATACTTTGTAACTGAGTACCCCACATATACTAGATGATTCGTCAGCTACAAAAATCAGGTCAATGAAGGTGGAATCTACTATTATTTGATCAGAATTCACTAATAGGATTTCGAAATCTTTCATTGTTGACTCATCAGAGATTCAATTGTTCGAATCTCACACACGATCTAATTTCCTTTTTATTTAAATGTCCTTTCATGGAACAACAGGCATCGCACATTTTCGACTTGATAATGTGATTTAATCGTTGTAAGGTTAATCGTGATTTGGGGATACTTGTTTAGAAGACACACAGATAAAAAACTGAACAAAACAGATGCAGCGCAGCCATGTGTTGTCGTTACCAAAAATAAACGGTACATTTGATACTTAAGGTATCTCAAAAAAGAAGGAATGTTGGACCAAACCAGTAGGCAGCTAGAGAGCTCTCATACATGCAACACTTTCGATTGAGAAACTTGTCACCACCGGTTTTTCTCTTGCTCTTTTAACAATACTAATCGCAGTGAGGAAAATGTAGTTGGTTAAATTCTGTAATAATAATTGCTTTAAGATAGTAGCCAACGATTTAAAATGTTAAAACAGAGTAATAAAGCGATCATAGTTCACGCCAAAAATGTCGTTAACAGGATTCTTGAACCTACTACGTGTGAATTAACAAGTCCGTAAGTACATACATTAATGGACACCTATTATGTTTTTCTTATGACATAATGAGTTTTAAGCCCTGTATGATGAAACAACCGTAGACAAGACAATATATGGGGAATAATGTGTTTTATGTAAATGAGTGTAGTGTAATGTATATAAAAACATACACAAAATTATCGTTAAACAGCACTCTAAATAAAGCTGAAACTGACCAGTGACCATCATTATCATCATCAGCAGCGACAACAGAGTAATAACAAATGAGTGACCATGAAAATGCAATATTCATACATCATACGACATGCATACATGTTCAGACAGTTTTAGAGACAACAATTGTGTTTCTGTGGGGTGGCTTCTGACAGGTATGGTATGATGATGTCCTGTTGATCGCTCTTCCTCTGCCATGAGCAGATTCAGTTTCAATCAGGTCATTGTCTTTGTGGATGCTCTCTGCACGGTGGCATTCATCAGCAATGGTTTTTTTTAAATTAATGATTTTCTATCAACAGCTCTTTTATAACATGCTATCTCTCGGCTTGGTTCAGTTTCATCACTCTCCTCAAAGGAAAAACGGTTGGCTTGATCCACTGAAAACCGCGCTGCCGTTATGTTTATAGTACATAACCCTGAAGATACTTTGGTAAACGACAGTAGGCTTAATTTGGAAGATTATCATTTTTATCAGATAAACGACAAGAAATTTGGACTGAAGGCTTCCAGAAAATTGACCATTGCGCCGCAAGTTTGTTGTCTGGTATATGTAGTAGTACCGCCACACGGCCGTACAATTTCTTTACTTATCCTTCATTAAAAATAATTACGGTTTCGTTTGCTGGTTTTGTACACTCAATATCGACAAGCTAAAATATGATTTGAACCAAATAAAACGTATCAGGAGTGAATTAATCATATTGCATGTCATGCAAGCAGCTACTATAGGCCGGCCTCTATCACTCAACATTCCTTTACAGCCTTACTTCATGACATCACGATGACACGATATATCGCCCACACACACTTACACACATTTGCACAAACATTGACACTAAACCATTCACATCACATCAGCCAAAGAGTATAAGCCCAAGTTTGCAATTCATGTTGACACAGATTCTTTGTAAAATATGCGCCATGAATAAGCACATATTGCAGAGAGAGAGAGAGACCTGAGTACTTATGCATTTGTATCTATCTAAGACGACGAGTAGTGTTGTTGTATTTATCTGCACACACACACATTTCACTGTCTCCCCTGTTTTCCATATACTTTGAAGTTTTGCTTACCATACGGATGACCATGATGTGACAAGAATAATGGGCAGAACAAAAAATATTGAATCGGTATAAAAACAGTATGCGATTCCGCTGGTGCACAGACAGGTATCAAATAATGCTGCCATAAAACCTCGATTTTTGGCGATCTTCCCATCACTCTATTGTCTACCCTCAACAATTTAAAGGTTTCTTGTGTGACGTGTTGTCGTCATAATGAAAAATAAGTACGCACATTCATACACAGATAAACAATGCAAAAGCGTGATCTTGTCATAACACAAAATGCGAGACAGCGGGAAGGGACGCACAAAGTATCAGTTGTGGTGTGTAAGTGTGTATGTATGTGTGTGTAAGTATACAAAAATGTTGCACTACCCTTCAATTGCCATTTAATATGGCACACTACTAGCACGGCACACATCAGACAGATATAGACTAACTTGAAAATCTGCTGCTGCTACTGTCGCTGTACTATTGTACATTGTACATACAAGCCAGGCCACAATTGAGTCATATTACCTGTCATTATAGACTTCCATCTGGTGACAAGTGTGTGGTCGAAAAAAGTGACTGGTTTGTCGTAAGTTAATCATTAAGATAAATCACAAAATGAAAACAAAAAAATCATGCCTGACGAAAAGATAAAGGAGACAACTTGAACGAAAACAAAATCGTATACAGATATAGAAAGAGGGGGGAATGTGATCAGAAACACGATTTGGGAACAAAACCCTTTCTTTCTCACTTTTTTGCCCTGTATATATACATCAGCCATCAGTCAATAGCCATCACAAAACTCTACAAGTTTTAGAGTAAGGATAAAGGATACATAGGGATCTATATTGGACACACATGCCCCATTCCTTCAATGAAGGATGACAATGGCATTATGTAACAAGGTAACTTTACAGAATGTGGTTGCTAGTTTTTCTTACAGGTGGAGAGAGATAGATGCATTATATACTTTTCTGTTTTAAAGTCGTACGAAAAAACAAACAATACGAAAGTTGAAAAAAAACCACATACCGCATGAAATCAAATAATAGTCACAGCAAATAGCTATACACAAGCTTTCAGTCAAGCATACTTTTAAAAAGGGCTAAAAAACGGACAGGGCTAATTGAAACCTTTTCTGATATATATTTGCGCTGATTTTTGTGTTATTATTACAGAAGGTAAGTTATAGTTACAGCCTTTCTTTCTCAAACACTCTGTCTGTCTTTCTGTGTAATCATCCAATTCGTTTTGTGGACTTTTGAACAATCTCTCTAATTGCAAATTGCTACCTCTTCTGACAAAAAACCCCAGCTGTATAAATGTTTTAAAGTGTAGTAACCAACGTTGAACAGCATCCGAAAAGAGTAAAAGAATCAAAATAACTCAAATTATTTTCCAATTGCAGCAGCAAACCAGCAGACAGGAATAAGTGGAATTGAGGATGATGATTATTATGATGACACGTAAATAACACGGAATGTAAGCATGTAGGTATTACAAGACAGACAGACAGCTTATATAGCAGCAAAGGTGTTTATAGGCATTGTCGTTGCATGTGTATTTGATGCATACCTGTCAAATAATCAATCCCGCAGAAGAAGGAATACTTAACAATTTTCTTCCCTTGATACGACCGTATTATTAACCAGCGCATGTCATGTCACTATTTCACTTTCGCAACTTATTGGCGAGATGGTTACACAGGTACAAGTCATGCACGTCTCACTTTTTACTGAAGATAAAAAGATGTGCGTACAATGTATCATTTAATGGCAGTTCAAAAAAATCAAATTATTCCTCCAACTTTACTATCGATAATAATAAAGACCATTACATATGCACTCACACTTGATTTGATAACCATGGGCAGAAAGCAAATGATGTATTTGGGATTGATCATCATAAAAGTCGTGAAAGGAAACACAAAACTTTGACTCGAAAAACACACAAACACTCACACGCTTTCAAGTGACGTTTCAAAACTTTCGTGGTTGTTGTTAAATAGACAAAAACAATGTTGTGGTAGTAAACGGTAGTGTAGTCTTTCAAGCCGCGCTACTGTTCAAATTTCAACAGCAGGATAAACCGAAAACTTTTTTTTTGTTTTGAGGTAACACATCAAAAAATGTAATTTCGTTCTTTCATCCATGAAGAGAATCTCCTTTTTTGAAAAAATGCAAAATGCAACGAATAAGTCTGTTTTTGCGAAACGTGTCGATTATTCTTTCAAAATAATAGAGTTGTCACATGAAAAGTTGCAAATCAGAATTGAAAAAAAAACTTTAAACAAAAAAAAACACGTAGCGTGTTGTGCTGTGCTTTTTAAAAAAATACACAAATACTTAAAAAAAGGCAACACTGCCTATCTGGTAGTACTATAGTACCTACCTGTCTGGTGAGCAGTTATAATTTAAAAAAGACGATCACTTTCCAAATGATACGGCACCGCTATTACTCAACTCGGAAATACATTCATCACATAAGAGCCTCTTTTAAAACAACAATACACA
>JAHZNB010004743.1:0-10052 GCA_027744295.1 Callyntrura guangdongensis
TATAATCTGTGATAAAACTTATTTTTTGACCAAATTAAAAAACCTGTTTTAACCCATGTGAACAGTCAAAATTTGGTTTCTGGTTGATAATTCGGACAGGCATTAACCGGTTTACCTGAATTTTTTTATAGAATAAATGTTACAAGTACGGCAACAAATAACAGTGGTCGTTTGAAAATTTGGATTTAAATGTGACAAGTAGGATCAAAATATGGGGGGTGTTTTAACCCATGTGAACAGAGTGTATTGTTTTTGCGGAATGCCTCAAACAGAAACATGTGCTCCAATTTCATTAATCGATTTTTTTATTCAAAAAGCTTCTCGTTTTTGCTCGTCTGGCTTACCTGAAGACATTATGAATGAGGTCATGTGCGTTTCTCAAGAGGGACCGACAGCAAATCAGGAGTCAATTGTTTCAAGCAAAAATATATTTGCTTTTCCAACAACCTAAATTCCCATTACCATTTGTTGTCTCACTTAGAAATTCAATCAGTTGCAAGTCTAATTTATCAATAACGAAGCATCGTTTTCAAACAGTCTGAATTTGTTTTATTTTCATGAAATAAGTTGATATTCGGAACTGTGTAACGCAGACATAAGTCATTTGGCTGCAAATAGAGTTTTTAAACTGCGGCGTTATCTTCTCGCTTGTTGCCTATTTAAAATTTTAGGAACATTTCCAAATACAAGAAAATAGAGAGTTTGGAGTTACAAAATCTACTAGAATATTTTTTCGGAAGCGTAAACCACTGTTGCATTCTTATAGTTTTGATTAATGTCAATTTTGATCGCTTCTTGAGGGATAACTATGCTGCCGATCCAAAATATCATCACTCGACGCCCTGACAATTTACACCCCAACGAAAAATACTATGCCTACTTTTAATGCTGCAGCACGAAATTTGGTGTGGTTAAACTTTTTCAAAATTACACCAAATTATAAAAATACTTATAGATGTTCTTATGGAATTTTAATTCAGTTTGTACCGTAGTTCAAAACGAAAAGTATACATAACGTTGTACATTAAGAATTAACATTACTACTTTCGCTGTGTTAGATTTAACTACCTGAGTAAATTATATAAAAATAATTGAACAGGTCATCCTTTACTCGCCTTCATTTTTGTCGTATGTCACGCTCGTAACAAAAAATTGATTGATTTTAATACTATCCACTCGAAAGAAACAAGTTGATTGACATGAGTGTTGGTACTTTCAATATGAATTCGGTATTGCACTTTAATATTTAATAATTGCTTGTCCCGCGTTTCGCTTTGAGTGAGAATGCGAACTGCCTTAATCCTTCAACTACAGATAAAAGGTTGGAATTACAAGTAAGGTTGTTTTTATTTCAGTTAATTCAGTTTGAATTTGTTCGTGGTTAAAAATATGTTTAAAGTCTTCACAGAAAAACGGACTGGCAAAATCATTGAAGATAATTTGGTACATAGCTCGGAGTATTTATTTTTTTAGCTTTACTCCTTTATTTCAGTAATGTTGGTTTTACTAAATCCCTTAATTTTTCTGGCCGTACATCTTTCTAATACATGCTTTTCCTAGCGTAATAATAATGATAATATATAATGCAGCAAGTGCTTCGACGCGGTTACACAAAGACACACGTTATTACAAAGCAAGGTAGATGAGGCATAAATGAGGATAAAATAAGTGTTTGAGATGGATGGAAGGAATCCATGTGAATTTTGAATATTTTCATAGTTAAAACTATATTTTATGTTTACAGAGGAAAAAGCACGAGTAATATCCTTACAAACATAATCAATAAACATAAGTTGATGCATTGCTCGGAGTCTCGGAGTTTTATTTTTGGCGTTACCTCTTCAGCTCGGTAATAACTTTTAGGTTTCCTAAATTCCTCAAGTTTACTGCCCGTATGTCTTTCGAATTTGTGCTTTTCCTAGCATAATAATAATCAATTTAAACAATACTAGCGTCTGGTATTGTATACACGTGTTCTAACACAGTTCTTGTACGTAAAACAGAAGTACAGCTTCCAATGTCGAATTTTTTTACCGTCAATCAAAATATCGTAATTAAACTTTATCAGTTAAGATAATACCCAGCTTCGTCGTCGTCTCCCAAATGTTAAAGTACTAATGTCATCTCAATGAGACCGTTACACACCAAATCTTACATCAAGTTAATAGACAAGTGCTGATAAATTAAGTTTTCCCAAAACTTATTCCACTTGAAATTGGACATTCCACTACTTAAGGCTTTTCACAAAATTTGAAGTAGTTACTTCAAACAAAATTTTAATGTATATAACAAGCAACAGCGTTTTCAGTTTTCTTTTTACTTGTTATCTATTTCATTACCAAATATTCCCTCAACAATCCTAACCTTTAAAAACAGAAAAACCTTCCAGAAAATGACAATCATTATTTCTCAACAAAGTTTAAGTTTACTTTTTGTAATCTTCATTTCCATCGATTTTGTGCAATCACAAATATTTGACCCTTTCATTTTTTTTCGCCAGTGCACCCTTCACTTTTCTCAATCTGAACCATCCGTACCTTTAGAAGTCAATCAAACCTACTTATCTCTGCGTTCCCAATTTTTCAATAAATGCGTTAAGGCCCGAAATTGCATCAGCGTGCACACTAATACTCTATCACCAGCACAGTTTAAAATGTTCAGATATCGGGGAGGCGATTTTAATTACAATGGTAGGCTATGAAATCAGAAAATAAATGATTCCACGAAATTGGAATATTATAACTGGTATCAGTTTTTTGGTAGGGTTTTGGTTCGCATCAAACATCAGTTTGTTTGTACCGTGCAGTTTCCGTTCATTATCAGGTCAGTGGGCACCAATCATTATACAGAGTACAAAGTGTCGCCGGACGTCAACGTTCTTTGGTTACTAAAAAAATCTCAACGGATATTTCCTTGTATCCAATAATTATTGTCTTGCCATTTGTTACCGTATGTACTGCGTAGTCCTATAGGCAATGAAAGGAATTTCAGGTCACTAAAAGATCCTTTGGAGGTATGCCATTAGGTCACTAAAACCATGAAAATAGGTCAATAAATAGGCTGTTAAATTATGTCGCGTTTCATGGACAACAATCTATTATTTTTTGAAACTTTGAAATTGAAATAAGTAAATTTGTTAAAAAATGGCAACTTCGTATTCTAACGAGGGAAACTCACGAGGTGTTTTTAATGGATTGGCTTCATATTTTTAGAAGTAGTAACCCAAGTTAAGAGAACTCTTTGTGCCAAGCGTCAAGTTACAACGCATAAGAGTTTTGGAAAAAATAAGAAATTGGATTATCCACTGAAATTTTTTGGGTCAGGGTCATTTTTGTTATACATTCCAAAGGAGTCAGAATGGGTCTTTGAGTCATTTCTGATGTCTTGTTATGTTGGCGGCGACATTGGAATCATGAATTGAGTTTCAAGTGTTTGGTTACTTTAAAAGTTCTATGTTGTACATTTTCAAAAAACTAGTACAGGGGGGATACTTGGCTTATCCTGATTTTTACGTGTTAAACTCCATAAAGTTTGAGAAAAATGTTCAGTGTAAAATCTTATTTATTATTTTTTTCCCAAAACTGTTAGGCGCTGTAACTTGACACTTAGCATAAAGAGTAACCTTACCTAGAGTTACTATTTCTGAATATATGAAGCCGATCCATTGAAAACACCTCGTGAGTGTCCCTCGTAAGTTCAGGCTGAATACGTTTACCAAAACGTGTGATTGCTGAAGTGTCTTGACGTAAAGTATAAAATATTGAGTACAAGTTTCAGTTATAATGTCTGCAAAGGGTAGTCTTCAACCCTACCGAGTTTGGGAATGTTTGCCTTTTATAGCAAAGTTCACCATTGGCGGGCTAATTTTGGTTACTTCATTATTTTAATGGCTACACATGCACATCCAGCAGTTTGCGAGTCAGTTCTAGTTATTAAATAGTTACCGTTAGCAGTATAAAACCCCCATAGAGTATGTTATGATTATGATACCCGTCCGAAGCAAATAGTGAAGATTCTTTGAAACAAATTATTGTAAATAAACCATGATTTTTTCTCTCCCCGACCGAGTCAATAAAAATAAGATTTAGATCATGTCGTAACGTAAACTAATGAAAATCGATATTTTCTTTTGTTTCTCTACTTCATTGTGACAATATCGTTTGTGATGTAGGTATTTGGGGAGTCTTGAGACAAGACATTTGTTTCTTATTTAAGTTATCGAAGTTAGTAAGTCTAATGACTAATGACTATGACATTACTGGTGAAGTAAAATATTTTTGAGGTCCAACTTCATTCCAAGTTCTTTGCCACCGCAAACATTTTTTGATAAAATGATGACCCAAGAACATGCTGATAGTAAGGATAGTTCAGGTCTGTTTAGCTAAAGGAGGCATTGAAAATTGTGCAGTAATTAGTAACGTAAAAGCTACCCGTAATGTTAAATAATTTCAAGCTTATGGAGAAAGACAACCTCCTTGTGGGTCCAGTTTGATGCTGTGCTTAACTCGCCTTGACAGGGAATTATATCAGTGAACGGAGAGCAGGATGAACCCCGACTATTTCCGAATTGCAAAAGCTCAAGTTCAGCTTTACTTCCTTTACGGTCCACTTCGTGTAGTCATTATTCATACGGATTAACGTGTTGGTAGGACGTTTGGGGTGTCTTCGTTTACTAATTTTTGCAGTCTTTCTTGTCGTTTCTGTAAACAAAATGAAGAAGGACCTGCGGTGGTGCTAGTTGACAGAGAATGGGATGATGCTTTCACGCATGTCGACTTAATATAGGTGTGCAGAGAAAATTTTTGGTGAACTGATAGCAGTTAAATGTTTATTGTTGTAGCAAGAGGAGCCTGATTTTTTCATTTCGCCTGTTATCTTGAGAACAATATCATTTTCTGCACTCGCATTGTGTGGAAGATCAGCCTGGATAGTAAGTTCAATGTTCAAGTTAGTGCGTCTCTCAAAAACTGTATTGCGTTCACGATAGGTTTCAAAGCAGACTCGTACCGGTCTGCAGTGATTGTCAGAAAAAGTACCCAGTCTAAAGGTCATGTCAGGGACAGGAAAAATAGCCGCATTACAAATTTGCTTAATTACGGCGCACACACTACCGTATAGCTGCCGGGGAGACTCACTTTCACAGTCAGCCAGACCCATAAGAATTAGATCTCTTCCCAAAACCGTGGTTGACAAGTCGCCCATTTCGTTATTAAGTGCAGTTTGCTTTTTCTTGTACTGTGGTTCTTGTTCGTGCTTCTTCAAGTTTAGGTTAACAATCTTTTTATCAATATTGTCAAGTTTATCGAGTTCAGTTAGTTGTTCGTTAACAAACTCCGTGCTGACAGCTTGTTTGGGTACCTGCTGCATTGGTAGTTTAAAATGCTTTCCAATACTGAACCGGAAACAAAGTCTCAGCACTACTTTCAAGTACGCTATCAACTTTCGAAACACACTTTTGTGAGGCGAGTTTGTTGCTTTGGCATGCATCCAAATGTCTTCCATTACAAACGCCAGAAATGATGACAAAAGTCCAATTGGCAGGATAATAAACACAACTATTATGCTTCCCGTCAAATTTGCCGCTTGAAAAAATCGAGACTTGACCGGAAAATCCAAAAGCATTCCTGTGAATTCGTAATACGTTTTATTGTAATGCTCATGCCAATCCATAATACCGGATGAGTAAAGCGCCTTTATTTTGAACAAAGCTTTCAGAGGCACCCGTCCTGTCCATATAAACGTCAATGTCATACTAAGCATCACCTCTTTACCAAACGAAAGTGGGGATTGACGATACCTTTGGTTCTCTGGCACAATTACTGCAACCTTTCCAGATTTTGTGCAATTTGGAATTATATGAATATTCCATGAATTTGTATCACTTAAGTATGTATTGTTCCAGTCTTCAAACGGCAACGATGCGTCCAACATTCTGGTGTTGTTTAAAATATACGCTTCGGCCCGAGATATATGGAACGAATCATTGCACGTCAACCTCAAATTCCCCCTATAAAAAGGAAGTCCTAAAGTTATTAGCTACTAACACAAAATGCACTAATCAAGTTTTAAAAATTTAACTGATATACCTGTAATTTTCTCCCCATAAGCGTTGATTATAAAAATTAGTAATTTGTGACTTGTAAACCACATCCGAGGTTTCCCAGTTTTCGTTCTTCGGTTCGGCTTTTCCCTCAGCGTTTACCTTCCACATGAAACAATGACTTCCGCGTTTAGTCCTCAAAGTTTTCAATTGCTTATAGACCTCTTTTGGAGTACTGTTTTTGTGATACGAATTCTGTTCAGGTTTTGAGTAAATTTGATACGAGCTGTTGACAAGTTGCCTAAATCTCGAGTAAGGCACGGCAGGAATGGGGCTTACAATTTTAGTGATGTTTTCTCCTTTGTATGCTTCACCGAGGATCATTCCGTTTAAAATCGAGACGGTACCAACAATTCGAAAACTGAGGTACTGTCTGACATATTTCTCGTCGTTAGAACTGAAGAAGCCTTGTGTAACCAAACTCTTTCCGGTTGCCATCAAGTATCTGTTAAATAGTCTTTTGTACAGTGCCCTGCTATCTTGATTGTGATGCAGTTTCATTTGCACAAATCATTCCGCGAGTACAATCATGCTGCTTAGAATCAAGGCAACTCCAAAGACTTGAAAGAGTAAAATGGTGCACCAAGAAGCAATGTCATATGACGTCACCAACTGCACAAATGGAGCATTTCCCATTTGCTGACCACAGGCGACGAACAAGAGTTTCTTTTGTTGTGTGGGAAAGTGAGGTGTCCGATCGGAAGAAACTATGACGTACCTGATGGATGGATATAAAACCTCTTCCATGAATTTCACCTGGTTTCGGCGATAAGGAGAAATGCTCTTGTATGATGCGTTGCCCAATACATAATAAAGCAATCGTTGATTTACCAGATTCCTTTCAATTGAATCTGGCAGTTCCTCGAAGAAATCGGGTTTCTTTGGGTCCTGCGGATGCAATACGAAGCGACTTTGATCCTTTACAGCTCTCATGTTTGCATGTAGTATCCAAAGTTGCTTTGTTTCGTCGCTTTCCATTTGATGAAACTTTTGATGAAGCGACTCTATTCGCTGAACATCTATTTTGCGAATCACTTCTTCTCTCATACAACAAACTCCTTCCTTTTCAGCATTGCAGCAGTGCAAAATTACCGTCGTTTCGTTGATGCGCCCGTTTTCCGTTTTCCAATGTAAGAGTTCCCAATATGCAGTTGACCATGTTGTAGCACCTGGACGGTAAAGGTTTATGTAGAGTCCGTTTATCCATTCCGCTTTACCGTCGAAGCTACCTTTAGCCACGAGAATGTCATAACGCCATATGTCGGAATTCGCTTGTCATGCCATTCAATAGGTAATTAGAAAAGACAGAGCGTGACTTTTTCCAAAACTCATTGCTGAAAGACAAAAACCGACAATTCCGACATTTTTATAGACCTCATAGAAGCGCGATTCTAATGGCCTTCCAAGTTGCATTTGAAGCCATGCGACATTGTCGTTTAATATTTCGTTTGCTTTTGTTGGTGGATAAAGATAAACATGAACTTCACACGTCCAAGGTCGTGTTTTAAATGTGTTATCGACTTGATGGTCCCAATATCCGTTCTGATAGTGAATTGACCCATTTCGCAGTAGAGGCCACTTTTCCACAGGAAAAACGATCCAGTGAGTTCGATCAAGGTTGTTTAAGAACACACCATCATATCGAGTGAGTACGACGGGTGCCACAGGAGGACTACGGAAATCCACACTTTTGAAGTTGATAATTTGTGTCAAACAATTTGACAGCGGAGCAATGTTGACTTGGCTTGAAAATTTGCCGGTCGGTCCGTACATTAACTGGTTATATCAAATGTGGTAAAGTTTAAAGTTGGCTTTTCAAAATATGCTTTTTTCAGTTGGTTCCTTATGTTTTTTCGTTGAACAAATTATGCTATTTATGCTTTTCTCTCAAACTTAAAAGCAATGGCAGAAAAAATATTTGGCGGCGCAATTTTCGTCCTATAAAGAATTATAAAACATATTTTTCCTGTTTGAAAGAGCTTTAAAACAAATTCGGAGGTTTACTGCATCTATTTTTGAAAAGTTGGGGTTAGTTCCGGACTCAAACAATTTGGGTAGACCAAATATCCTAATGCACTAATATATAACCCTTTACTTATAAATACCTGTCACATTTATAAACTTAACAAAATATTAACGGCTTTGGTGTCTAAATTTTTATATTTGTTACTTCAAAGAAGGAAGAATCTATGCTTTGAATGAACAATGCAGGAAATGCATCAATTTAACATTTACTTTGTTGTTTTTCATAACTGTTGTATTGTAATAAATTGTAAACAAACTAAAATTTTACATTCTAATATTCTTTGTATTGTTTTCTGGTTTCCAAATTTTTTCATCGAATTGAAACGTCAAGACCAGATAAGATTATTTAGCCATGCATTAATAGTTTGACAAATTGAACTATGAACTTTTACAAGCGCAGACAAGCATAGTCATGAATCAACCTGGTCTAACCTCATCCCTGCTAGCAACATCTAAAATCGTGATTAAAATAACTATCGTTATCTCCTAAGCACACTTATAGTCGCATTGCAATTAGCTACCGTTGAGACCGGTAAACATCTAAAGTCGTGACATGGAAACTGACATTTCTCTACTAGCCACGACTTTAGACGTAAAAATGAAATTTTTCCTTCGCGGCGAAACACGCCTTTAGTCGCATCACAATTTTCAAAAATTCCAATCATCTGTTGATTGTATTGTATTGCAGTCACAACTTATTAGAAATCTACTATCCGTGATTAGTTTTTTTGCATGTTCTCTGATTATTGCTTCTCATGTGTTACGAAATAAAAATGAACGTTTTACTATTTATCTCAGTTTCGCAATACGGTACTAACTATGATTAACTAGACAAATCTTCAGGTCAAGCTGTTTGACTATACTTATTATTACTACCATTTAAAAATTGTTTAAATTGTCACGCCGAGCTCAGTTAAATTGTATACGAAATGTACAGTATTGGAGGTAATTACTATATAAACTTGTCTAAAATAAGTAATTATAGGTTTTGAATGATAACTATTCCTCGTTTCACTGTAAGTCATAACAAATAAGCTACTGTTAACATTTGTTGTGTAAAAAAGCATCTCATCATTCGGCTGGAACCAATTCGTCTCAGGAGTCTGAAGCACACGATGTACATTCAAACGACGAAGACTCGGATAGCACAAATTTTTCCGATGGTGAACCAGTTGAAAATAGGGGAGCGCAGAATTCTTCAAATGATGACAGCGACACTGAAGATGTTGAAACAAACTGGGATCAGGAGTTTTTGGAAGACGATGTTATTGACTTTGAACCAGAAGTCAACGCAGTTAACAGCGAAGCTGATTTGTACCGTGATTCCAGTCCGTTCGAAATTCTCCAACATATCATAACTGATGAAATGGTAAATAAGATATGTGAAGAAAGTAACCGGTATGCGCAACAAAAGAATATAAAACAATACCAGCCGCTAACTCCAGCGGAATTTTGGCGATTTGCTGCACTGTCTCTCTCGATGGAAATTGTACGTAGGCCTTGCATTGACGACTATTGGGCTGTAAAAACATCAATTCCTACGTCATTTTTAACAGTGTGATGACCCGTGACAGATACCAACAGCTTCTGCGGGCACTTCACTTTGTAGATAACACTACGACTCCAGCCAATAATAAGAATCGGTTCATAAAACTGGGAACTTTTATGACTGATCTTTTTAAAAATGTGCAAAGCGTCATAAAATTAGGAGAATATTTGTGTTTGGATGAATCCTTTGTGCCTTTCAAAGGAAGACTCAGTATAAAACAATATAATCCCAAGAAAAGAGCTAGATTCGGGATAAAACTTTTCAAATTGGCTGACTGTGCGACCAAAATTATATTTTCAGTTTTACCCTATCAAGGAGCCTCTACGGAAATGAAGTATAGAAATCTGAAAAATGATCTTGGATTCGGAGGAGTTTCTG
>JAHZNB010004744.1:0-10344 GCA_027744295.1 Callyntrura guangdongensis
CTCATCGTTCCATTATTTGAAGCATACTTTTTTCTAAAAGATTGCACCTGGCACTCGACGTAGCTGCTAAGTAAAAGAAAAATTTTAAGTGTAACGTTTCGTATTGGCCCGTTAAGAAAAGTTACGTGACATGATTGGGGTCGATAGGACAAACAATGTGCGAGAACCAGTGACATTGTCAAGGGTGCCTCCAAATGTCCAAATAAGCCCTCAATATTATATTGAGCATGGTTTATAACCATTGGTAGAATTAAACATTCCAAATCTTTACTGTAAGGTCATCTCAAACGTCTTACTTCACCCCGATGCTGCATCCTCACATACATCGAGGGTGGCCATGGCGTACGCCAAGAAGGTCAGAAGAAAATTTGTGATAACCATCATTTCCAAAAAAGAAATCCCAAGAAAGAAAAAATTGTAACTGTGGTCAATGTTCAAAGATCGGCAAATAAAACCTGAACCACCCTTGGGAAAAAATAAAATTATTTAAATAATATAAACCCATTTCTAACTTGTTGTTTATTAAATCCAAAAGCATCCTAGTAACAAATTAAATTCCGTACATTTAAATAATGGGCATGTAAACGGAAAAATATTAAGTACTTTTTTAATTAATATGCTTACATAGATTTTAACAAAATTTTATAAAATTACTGTTTATGCTTTAAAAACTTACATATGACGAAACAATTGATTTCTTTTGAATTTGTAATTCAAGTAAATTCAGTATTTTAAACAAAACTTGTAATGTTTATTGGATTAGGGTTTCAAAAATTTAAGATTTGTTTGTGTTTATAGGTTATGTAACTGTTTTTTATATTTTAGGGGATTTGAAAATTAAAAGTCGGCAATTTACGTGAGAAAGAGTTTCAGCGGACTGGAAAATTGCTGATGTGTACCATAATATTTTACAGTTCAGTCTCTTCCAACAGATTTTTTAAACAACGTTGAAAAAATAAAATCATTACGTAAGTTAAAGTTTGTTTCGTTTGGACTATGAAATATTTTTTTAATCTGTAAAAAAATGCTTTCACATTTCTTGATTTTTGAGGAAATATGCCTGTTCATATTGTCGACGCCATAATCTCTACGCAACTTCGCAACATCGTTAACATGATTTCTGCAGCAAAATGGCCCCATCAGAAATTTCCTGCAAGGCTGAAGATGGATGGCGAGGCATTTGAGTTTTCGATTTTCTGGGCTGCAGAGCCACGTTAAAAAAGTTGAAATCGAAGTTAAACCATGAGAAAATTCTCATGGTTCCGGCCCCTTCGGGGCCCGGCCCGCGTGACCGTCACGCGCTAGTACGCTCGTAGTTTAGCCCCTGTATCAAACCATGAAGTTGATATTTTGCTGTATAGGCGGATAGCATAATGAAAAGTACAACGCGATTTGAGATTATTTGTCGCCATCATAAATATTTTCTTCCGTCGCTGTTGGGCTTAACGCCGAGTCAAAGCAACTGCCCCAGGGGGGGTTCGAACCTGGGCCCTACTACCCACCAGCTTGGTACCATAACCATTTATCTGTTCCGCCCCTCTCATTGAGTTCAAAGTTTCTGATTGTGGTGAACTTTCTTGCGGCAAGTGAACGGTGAACTGGAATATTATTGTCTTCCTCATTCAAATGATTAACCAACGCTACGAATTTCATCTCCGGCAACTTGACATCAAATTCCATACAACAGGCTCTGGAAACCTCTTCAATTGTCTCCACTTTAACGTCAGCTATAAAACAGACCAATTTAAACGCTACCAGAGGTTGCTATCTGTATATTTAAATATTACAGCAAAATGTCGTTGTTGATGAGATCTAAAAAAGTTAGACATTTTCTCCCCCCATGTTTTTATGGTATTTAGACTTTGATTTTTCCTCCTTATGCAAACATGTACTTATGCGAATTTTTTTAGACATCCGCTCCGTACACACTGATAAATAACCATCATAATATCTAAATATGGACATGACGACAAACGCTCTTTATCTATTCACTAACGTTCAAAGTAACATGCTTCGAGGTTTACATTGACATTTCAAGTCACTTGTTGTCATTCATACTAAATCGGGAAAGTCCAATACTAGTTTACCTACGGTGGTTCAGACGAAAGGAGGGTGCAACCTCAACGTAAAAAACCACCCTAACCTGAAAAAAGTCTTGATTAAGGAAAGTTTTCCTTTCAATGAAACAACGACAACAAGGAAAAACTGCACCAGTAAAGAAAAGTTATTGTAAAATAAATGAAAACACTAATATGTTCGTCATATAGCAATGCTGTAACTAATGACACATTCCGCGAGACAACTGCTGCAAGGAATAACTGTCCAGTGGAAGGTGGAAGTTTTCCAATGGACAAAAGTGGAAATTTTCGGTTAAATTTAGGTGGACAGTGGAAGTTATTACACTATATATGTATACTGTCCACCGGACTGTCCACTTTTTTCCGGTGGACAAAAGGTGGAAATTTTCACTAAATTCTGCTGGACAGTGGAAGTTATTATTATTTATGTAGAATATTTCATCCGTCTACAATACATTGATTTTGTATTGTTGTCTTTGTCAATAGCAAATATAGATTATAATATCAATCAGATTCTTTATGTTGTAAACACAGGATGTAATTACCAAAACCAATGATTAATGACAAACTGAATTTATAGTAGTGAGGCTATGACTCCTTAAGAAAGATAAAAGGAAGCGCATAATTTTGAAAACCGGTACAGATTGCAACTTACAAAAATCCCTGGTCAGTAGGAATACGAAATTCTCTTTCCCGGGATACCCATTGATCTGATTGAACCGTGACCACTTACTTAACCATGCCTTTGGAGCTAAGAATATAAAACGCCCTTTTCTAATATGCATCAATCTGCAAAAAAACTTCCGATATGACGTAGAATAAAAAAACAACATCAATTTTAAGCGAAATCCTTAAAACAGCCTCCAACAATCCATAAGAACTTCAACCACTTTCCCTGTCAGGTATGTAAGCTAAGTAAATCTTGGTAACTAAAATATAGTTAATTATTTTTAATATGATAATATTGAAGTAAACGGAAGGATTTTTTAAGTTAAGGGCAACCAAATTTTGCTGTAATACGCGTGAGGTGATAAATACACAGTTACTCTATTTGCTCACCCCTGCCCTGCTTACAGAAATATGTTTTTACAGAAGACCATTTTTCTGTAATTTAATTTCTGAGGGAGGACGGTTCAGATTTTAGCTTAGGCTTACCCCATACAACCATATTCGCACCTACTGACCTAGTTTAAACGGATGGGTATGCAGAAAATTCCTGTGTTAAAGATACTCTTTAATAAAGAAAAAACTTAAACCGGGGAAAAGATTTTTATTATTTGTGAATGACGGCGTTATTTGAAAGTAACAGCCAAAAGTTAAAATTAATCCTTTTTTAAATTTTGATATAACATGAGAACAAACTGGCTAACAACACTTCGAAAAAATATCTGATTTTCTTTTTAATAAGTTTTGTAATTAAATTCAAAAAATATTCCGCAGAATGACTTCAACCTTCAGAGGGGTGTTTATACGTTATCCACCTTTTTTGCGGTGAGTTTTGATCCCCCTTCCCTCCAGTTCCACAAAAATATGTGTGTAAAATTTGGAAAGGTGCGTTGGAAAAATTAGGCCAATACGAAGGGATTTCCCGAAAGGGTTCGACGACTTTATACATTTCTCATTTAAAGGATTTCTGACATCATCATTCAATTTCTTCAATATAATTTTCCATAGACTCTGGCGCAGATTTTTCATCTATGTTCAAGATGAAATGCCTCTGGAGCAGAATGCCTGATGTCCTAGTGAAGAAATTATGCTTATTTCTACGTGTTCATCCGAGTTGTACGTCCTCCCGCGCATGTACTTCTTCAGTTTTGAAAATGAAAAGTAGTCAGACGGAGCCATGTTGGGGTTGTAAGGAGGGAAGGCCAGTTGAACAAAGCCCAGGTTGCATATCGCGTTTTTGGCAACCCCCGAAGTGTAACAAGTGTATTATCGTGTAAAGAAAAAAGTATGATCTCCCATTGGTCTTCTCCACATCCCACAAAATAGGTCAGTTTTCACTTTTTCAAGATATCGGCATACACTTGCCGGACTAATGTAGCACCATTATAGACAAACTCCGTCAACAAAACACCCATCCTGTCTCAGGAAACTAGTATCATAATCTTGAAAAATGGGGTTTTTCTTATTGCTTTTAAGGGGGGTTCTGTACCATGTTCAATCCATTGGGATGGCTACATTTTAGTCTCTACCTGACAGTTATGGAGATAGTATTTGTCTCCAGTCACAATTTACCCAAGAAACAAATCTGAACCCATAGAGAAATGTGTTCACATTTTTTGGCAACTTGCACTCTAAATTTCATTTGTACTGGTGTAAGGACTTTAGGTATCTACCTTGCACATTTACAACTCACAGCAGAATTCACATTTGACAACCTTACTTGACTGGCGTTACGAAAATCTCGTGACGGCAGATAAGATAATCCACGGGTGACATACTGGGAATCTAAATAGAATTTACATTAGCGAGAATTTACATAAAATAAGTTTTAATAAACAAAGTTTATCTATGCGAGAGTATATGTATCTAAAACGATTTATCTAAATAGACACGATAATTTATATAAACGAAGTTTTCATTGACCTTCATATCTAAATTTTGCTCATCTTAAGAAATTGCAGGGTATCTTGCCAAATTCAATACAAAAATAATTTCGTTTTGCAGAAAACAGTAAACGGTATCTTAAATTCAGAGTAAAACGTTATGTATAGCAACCATTGGTTTAGATGGCAGTACGAATGTTTTCCTTTGCGACATGTTCTATCTATCCACAAATTGTAATTTTGTACAACAATCTTGCTGGGACCAAGCTTTAATTTGATTTTGTCTCATGTACTAAAGGTTAACTAAACTTATACAAGTATTTGTACTCATTTACTAATTTATTTAATATTATGGTCATTCCGGATCAGTTTCAATTAAATTTAGAACATACAAGTACAATTATATGTAACCTGTAATTTAACCAGTAAACAACAGTAAACATCCAGTTGTAAGGCTTTAATAGTATTTTAATTAAGTTGATTTGTTTAAAGCAAGCACCACACTTTGCCAGTGTTTCCTAAATTTGTAATGTTGCTCAATTCATTTAACTATCAACCAGGGATAAACATTTCTAGGTAATTAATTCTCTGATGTTTTTGGAATAGTAGCTTCACAAGTACAAAGTGGAACAGACATGAGTTTATTTATAAGTAAAACAAATTAAAACGATTCCCATACCAACTTGTAGCTATAACTACGCTCAAATCATCTCCAAAGAGACATTCGTTAACCAACGTACCACCAGCGTAAAAAGGGGGGAACCTGGTGCAGGCGGGTGATGAGCCGATGATAGTTTAGGTAAAGTAATAATTTTTTTATGTATAAAATTAAGTACTGGGTACATAGAGTTTTTAATTTTTCAGTTATTTTAACATGCTTTTAACTCATTAGATTGAAAAATCTAAAAAAATATGCCTATTAACAGACTCTAACTTTTGTATTCATATTTTATTATATATCTTGAGAAAAAATCTTTAAACATTTACAAATATAATTTGGCCATTGTGGGTGAATCATTTAAGACTTTGACTAAATAAGCACAACTAATTCAAATTAAAATTATTTTGAAGGGTAGTTAATTTCCAAAAATATAATATGTTATTGTGTGCTGATTGTGACGTAAAACCCAACAAGTATTTGTAAGTACCTTGTGGAAGGGTTGAAACTCCTTTACTTTTATTTTTTATTAAGCTACATATGAAATGAACTACAATATGAAATTGTAATGATACATACACCGGCAAAATACCAGCTCAAAATAAATTTCAATAAGAAGGTACAGAACAGTTATCAAAGACATGTTCTTTCCTCCTGCATTTCCAATCCTTGGCGGCAGGTGCAAACGCCAATTGTTTTATTGAAGCCACGAACTGTCTTGCAAATTGCACCATCAGTACAAAAATTTGCCTGATTTTCTGCTAAGCCCGAGTTGCATATTGCTCCCACTAGTCCTTTGCATGTCTGCTGCTGATGATCGTAAATCTGCAGATCGGGACACTCACATATTCCTCTGGAACTGCATTCCAATGGCGTCAAAGAGTCACAAAACGAGACGGTCCTCTCCACGCTCACATTCTTCCCCAAATGCAATTTCGCATCTTTGTCCAACTGCGACATAGCCTTTTTTGCAGTGGCATTGCTTGGCTTCTTGAAGGGTTAATCGGACGCACTCAGCATGAGGATCTTGACAGTCGTTGGTGTAGTTACATGGCCCGGTCAAATAACTAATGCACTTTTCCAACAAGTAGTTGTACCCCTGCGTGTCACCGTTGCAAATCAGACAATAGTTTGAAATTAAATAAACATTTCTGGCAACAAGCTACCGAATACTTTGAAAATAAATAAATTACCTGGTGTCTCTTGAACGGACAAGTACATCTATCGTCGCGACAGAGTAAACCCGGTAAACACGTTTTGACCGTTATTGGCGAATTCAGGTCTCCGTAACAAGGACCACCCTCTCCAATGTAGCAGTAATTATTTAGCTTGGAAGAAGGCAATGTGTTGTTTTGGCAGATACATCTTTGCTCGTTGGATATTGTAGAAACACAATTTGCATTTGGTACGCACAGAGTGTCACGATACCAATGACGACATGAAGAATTGATCTTCAATCTGCAAATTCCTGTTTTAGTGTCAAGTACTCGGGAAGCCGAACAATCGCATGTTTTTGTTTTGAAGTTGCATGTTAATTTATTTCTTCTGAAATCACATTGTTTATTTTCAGTGCACGTCATGTTGTACTTTCTTTGTAGTTCACAAGTCTTCTGAGGAGTTTCAAAGTGAGTATTCTGGTCACATTGACAGGTATCTAATGAATTGTCGCATTTTGCTCCAGCAATGCAAATCTCATCGATTTCTTCATCACATGGCACGTCCAACCTTTTTGCACAATACATTGTCTCGTTCGCAGCATTCTTTTCTTCTATAGAGTGAGCTGGATCACAGACGCAGGACTTGTTAAGACAGATCATTGGACTGGAGTAGAAAACAGAGTTCAAGCTTATCACACCCTTGCAGTCAGAAGACTTTGCACAAGGTTCTCCTAAACTCCGTATTGGCTGACATTCACGGTAAAGATTTTGATAATAGCCAGTGGCACATTTGCAAAACCCATTCTCACATGTGGCATTATTAATGCATTCAAATTTATCATACAAATATTGTAGTCCACTCGAAGTTGGAGATGCTATGGATCCAGAACATTGTATCCCCGCCCTAGCAACACACCGTTTAGTGATGTTGTTATAATTCATTGAAAGTATTAAAGGACAGTCACACGTTTCACTGATCGAACAGATTAGATTAGATTGTTGCCCGCATTCCCGGTTGCTGCTGCAGGGTTTTCCAAATATATCAGCAGCAAAAACCAATGGAGAGATTATCAAAAATACAAACAGAACGCTGTGAGTTGGATACTTCATTTTTTAGGTTATTGCAAAAGTAAGTATTTTGCAAGGATATGATAAAATGAATGTTTATGGGCATAGAACTACACCAAAAATGGTCTTATTCTTTACTTTTTCGTTATGGTTAGTTTGAAAACATATCCCTTAAAAAGAACAAAGAAAAATATAGCAAAACTAAACACTTTCACAAGGAGGGTAAAATGTTATTTGTTCATTTCACATAAAAATCAACACGTTTTTGCTGTTTGAATTAATTGCTTCTTGTTTCATTTGGATGGATTAACTACGCAGAGAAATGGACAACCATCTATCTTCCAGAATTGAAACATTTCAATGAGAATGAACCAGTCGTTCTCGAGAACTTGCAGATATCGGGTGGGTGGTAATTTTTTGTCGTTTTATCAATTACTTGTTGATCAAATTTTAGGACCATTTATGGTTATACTTTCATGCACGTCTGTCCGTCCGTTAGCGAGATAACTCTTCCAAAAAATAACTTTTGAGATACCGTATTCTCCATTCGATAAGTTTCATAGCTTTTCAAAATTTATGTGTGGGTTCAAACCCGAGAGGGTAGTCGACCTTGTGACCTGGCAATTATATACCTAAATGTTGGGGTACTGTTTCTCGTACTGAAGCTCGGGGAAATACAAGTTGATTGTCATAAACCTTATTCAAATTGAACTAATCACAAAACATCTTTTTCTCTTATTTGGTCTTATAGTGTTGGCTGTAATTCAAAAACTGGAAGACTCAAAAGGCCCAATATAAAACTCGTTCTAGCCTTTAGTTTACCATGTTGATTTTGAATATCGGATTTTCAAATTCGTTAAGTGTAATCATATCCACTGCCGGTAGGACGAATCAGTAACAGAGAAGAGCCTGCTACGAAACAACAAAACTACATATTTTCAGCATAGACGTATAGTAAACAATATATATGAGCGTATCCTTTCGCTTTGACTAGTTACCAGTGCAAGCAATTTATGTGATGTATCCTATTTCCTGACGACGACTTTTTATTTTTATTCATGTTGGTGGTACTACATTGTAGACTGGTACATGCGATTATCTGAAGAGGATGTTGGTAACGGAAACAAGCTGTGATTAAGCTTTAACATTGTAAACGTTTGAAGAAATCGTGCTCTGAGCAATTGTAAATCATGCGGTATAAGCGCAACTGTGCACCATGTGAAAGTCTAAAAGTATTTCGATGACAATTTCAACGTACATTTTATTCAATTCATATAGCATATATAATAATATAGCATTGGTGGAGGAAAGCTAAATAATTATTCCACTTATCATAAAAAATACCAGTACACTAACATCACAGCGCAGAGTTGTATTTTGATAACTAAAACTTGTGGGCTACTATTAACAAAGTAACGTTGAAAGTTGGGCCACCGTCCAAATGTCGCCACCAATGGGAAGTTTGGCCATCTGAAAAATTATAAGATGAATTTTTACATTTTCAGCTTGTTTTTACCATTTTGTTATATCATTTTCTGTAATTACGGACGTTGGTTCTGTTTGTTGGTTGAAAGGACGAGCACCAACTTTCCACGTTGCTATGTTATTCTTGTAGGTTCAAAAATGTGTTCAACAAAATGAATTAACTACTGAGATTTGAGATAAAAAGGAGAAAATGAACGCGTATTTACTTTATTGGTTGAGTCTCTGGTAGAACTAGTAGTGTAAATACATTCTTTTTTGTCAGTGGTTTTAGAGAAAATGTTTTGAAATATTTAATACGTTGCAAATGAAAACAAGTTTTGTGCTGGAACAAGCTATTAACGGTTAAGGCTTGATATTGTCAATAAAACGACATTAATTACTAGAGCACTAAAAGTATGTAATTGCGATTAACTTAATGATGAAATTTTTCAAAATATCAAAATGCCAGAATATCCTGGCTACTCTTCAAATTTACGTAACAAGCGATGAACAATTCGAATATAAAAGAAAAAATTCAGTAAAAATTTATTTACTTTCACTAACACTTTCACTAACTTTCAGAACAATTGTAACTAAAATCAACTGAAGCCTGGAGTTATTAATTATTGTAACAACAAACAATCTATAAAACAAGAGCCGCTGGGCGGTTGGTAAAATGTTAATGATAACAGTAACAGGGGGCATAGTCCGATACAAAACCCTACTGCTAAATCCCATGCCTTAAAACCAAATGTTCAATCCCATGCTCTCAAAATCAAATATTTAATTCCATGCTGTGAAAAACAATTACTAAATCCTAAACTATTCAATACTAAACTCCATGCGCCATAAACCAAATGCTAAATCCCATGCTCTAAACACAAATGCTACATAAACCCCTACCCTGGTATTCAAATGATTTGATAATTAAATGCTAAATTCCATGATCTCAAAATCAAATCCTTTAATCTGAAATAGTCCGAAATTGTATGCAATATCCCAATAATTTTTAACATGGGACTTAGAAATTTTTTAATATACGTGATTTAGCATTTTATTTCTAAACGAGATGTAGCATTTAATTTTTAACAATGCATTAAGCATTTCTCATGATTTAGCGTGAGAATTAGCATTACTGTTTTAGCATTGAATTCAGTATTGTTCATACTATAAATGGGATTTAGCATTTAATTGTTTATGCTAATATATGGTATTACAAAATTTAGCATTTGATTTCCTCATACTAATACCTGGGATATCAGGATTTAGCATTTGATTTTTTTCAATATTCATCTAATATTACACGGGATTTAGCATTTGATGTTTTTTTACATAACATGATAGGGTGTAATGATAATCCGTATACATAT
>JAHZNB010004745.1:0-14195 GCA_027744295.1 Callyntrura guangdongensis
CCTCTAGCTTTATAATCTACATATCTACTTTAGTATAAGTATTACTGCTACTCCTCTTACTACTACTACTAGTACTACTACTCTAGAAAAACAACGGCAACAATTAAAGTTATAACAAATTCCTCACTAGCCGTCCATAAAACAAGTATTACTACTATAACGATTGCTAAACATAACAAGAATCCAATAACGTCAATACTGGCTTTTTCCTTAAATTTTGTAATAAATAAGACAACGTTTCTTTATATTTTGTAGCATCAGCAATAAGCAACAATAATGTTGATCTCCTATTATTATTAAATATGTGTTGATTTTCTTAATATTTCAAAACTTACAGTATTCAATTTAACATTTTTAAATTGGTAA
The DNA here is from genome assembly GCA_027744295.1 of Callyntrura guangdongensis. Taxonomy (NCBI): domain Eukaryota; kingdom Metazoa; phylum Arthropoda; class Collembola; order Entomobryomorpha; family Paronellidae; genus Callyntrura; species Callyntrura guangdongensis. The sequence continues at coordinate 367 of JAHZNB010004745.1, forward strand.
CAATTATGAAGAACATTTTTCTGTCTCACTTGCAGTTTCCCGTTTCTTATTTAAGTACAAACCTACCTACCTAACATATGCGTTATATATTAAGTACTTATGTTTGCGTAACGTGTAAGTTTAGATAATGGTCCTACCTAATAATGTCCCTGTAGTTACAACAAAGCTTTGCCTTCGGCACATATTCTTAACGGCTAATACTCTTCTGGTGTCATTGATGTTGGTGCATGGTGGGGGGACAGTGATATTAGTTGTAGCTGTTTCATATTTACACGCATGTATATCATGTAAACCATTGTAATACCATAGCAAAGTAGCTTGCAAAACATATTTAGGATATTTTGTTGTCGGTCAAATTTGAGCCCTGTTGTATATATGAGATTCTGCACTTGTCCCTTGAAAACTCTGTGCCAACACGAATAAACGTATCAAAGTTATCGGGTTAACAGTATTATTCGTAGTACTGTACAGTATTAACGTTACATCACCCCAGGGGATTTTACGGGCAAACCAATCTGTTTGACAAATTCGAGTCGATATGGCATGTTTATCTCCCGTAACCACCTGAGCGGTTTACCCTGTCGATAATCTTAATCTGGACTCGACCTATCTTATTTCTTGGCAACAAAAGCGGAAAAGTCGGCCATTTAGGGTTATCAACGGTGGTGACACTCGGGGAAGTGGACAAACATGACCATGTCAGTAATTTTTGCAAGCTACTTAATATATAAATTCAATATATTTGTCTATCGTAAACTACAAATACCACTTACCTAAAGTATAATAAGGCGTTTTCCATTCTTTTTACTGTTAATAAACGGATGACACGTAAATCAATCACTGTTTTTGAGTGGTTTAGGTACTATCGTTTATAATAAATCCTTTCATTACAATGTTTTTCCATTAAAAATTAACTTTCCCTTTCAATTTTGTAGTGATAAAAATACCAAGTATTGTTAAAAGATTCTGACTTATCGCAGCAAATCGTTGTCGTTTAAAGGATAAAAGATAAAAGAAGTTAAACAAAAATGTATTTTGCGTCATGGACGAAATGTTGGAGAAAATCCCATCTATTTCCTACTATAAAAAGGACGAATTAAAAAAAACTACCTCTACTAAATATACTTCTCTTTCTAATATTAAATGTAGTATACAGACAGAGAAGGAGAGAGATTCTAAAATACGAAACAAGTCTTACTTACACAGCGAATAAAATATTGGACACTAATACGATATATAGCGTAGGATAATATGTATATATATATAGTAGATAAATATATACCTATAGCTTGGACGTGGTCGGTGGTTTCAAAGTATTAATTTCCGAGATTCTATCATTCCCAATAGTTTGATTACTATACTATCATTAATAGTTAGTGAGATTAACTCCGAGTAATAGTAGTATGCATATCGTGGTGAATATCAACCAGTAGTAGTAGCCGCAGCATTTGCTGCAGATCAGTTGTTGTATGTTGTGTATCGGTAATTCAAAAACGAATCAGTGTCGGATACTCAGAGTCAGGAATCAGGAAACTTTTCGTATACCCAATACTTACTCATCTTGCTTCACTTTTTGGCTTCTTAGCAGCATAATACAGCCGTTAACTTATTATCAGTAGTTTACATATAATAGCAATAATAATAAAATGAGCAGCCTTTTACGCAATTTCCTAAAGAGTATATAATTATTTTTGCAGCACAGCAGCAGTAATCCATCTGAATGATATTAAGTACTATGTACTGATCTTTTGGAATAACATTCGAAAGCACAAAATTGTATGAGTAAACTCGCACATCAATATATATATATATATATGACCAATCAATATCGCTTATTACAAAAAATGATAGCTTACAACTCTCTCAGGATACAAGTCTCAAACATTAGTGTAGATGGCAAGCCAATTACATGCTTACGTAAACGATAAGAAAATGAGATCAAGCATCTCTTTTCATTCGTGCAGTAATCTTCACTACATCTACTACTAATACCTAACAACATAATAATAATAACAATAATTTCATCACCATCATTTTTAGAAAATATAAAAGATAAATTCTTCATTCTGTTATCTTGTAAAGTTTTTTTTTGTTTTCCGCTATTCCAGTCATACATTTAGTACACTCAACAAGAAGGCATGAACATGGCACTTGATGGTATGAAGCTTGATAAGTCGAGAAAAGTATGATTAAGATTAAAAGATATAAAAAGCTTATATTCTCCCTGTTTGAGTCAAATGTTTGTTAAAAACAATATTTCCTGATCGTTACAACTGATTCAGAAAGGGAGCACATGCGGGACAGCTAAGTAAAAGGGGGCAACCTATAGCTACATACTAAAAGTCTACGATTGAAAGTGGTACACAAGAGCAGCCAATTCTAATTAATGTTGTCGTGATACAAGTAGCTGAATATTTTCTTGACAGTTGCTTAAAATTTTGTTTACAATTTCGACACCCATATCACCCACGTCAATCCCGTCCACTTGAAGTATTTTGTCTCCAACTTTAATTGATAAATCTTCCGAGTCTGATGCGGTAACATAAATCCCCTATGAAATAGCAAGGTAGAACAACATCATTAGTACGTCAGAATTACTTAAACATATTAGTGTAAATGATTGTTGTTAAGGTAACTTTATAGTTCGACATACTTTTCCCTCTGGATGGTTTTGTCCGGCAAACTCGATAATAGAAAATCCTAGCTTGAATTGGTTGACTTTTCTATGTTCAACAGATACCTGAAAAGAGTAGGATTTTAATAAGCTGATACTTTGTAGGGTACATAAAAACGGTGCAAACGGGAAAAAAACAGTCGCCCTTACAACGCGTGCATTACGATGGCTACCAAATATCCATGGTTTGCGAGAAGCCCCTGGGATTTTGGATTCTATACCATGATCCGAGTCCCGTCCGCTACCCCCAGGTCGACTTAATTTTGGGGATATACCTCTACTATAAGACTTTTCCGACGCACCTGAGGAAGAATACGCAGATCGCTTTTCCTCATCAGTGGAGCTAGAAGACCGCAAACTCATATCTTCTGGAAGAGCCCGAGGGGCTTCCAATTTTGGGATTCGGCTGTAACTTTTGAGGCCATCTGGTTGTGGTTGCTGTTGTTGGTGACTACCGGGACTATTGGCATGAACAAAGTCCAGCTTTGGAATTCCACTGGAAGCAGAACCTCCCATGCCCATACCTGGGGATGCTCCACCACTACTGTATTTTAAGCCTGTTGGGGGAAGTGCGGCATTATGTCTCTTAGAAATGTTTGATGCTGGTCTGGCCTCAGCGGATGAATACATGCTTGATGGAATTCTACTCGCATTTGCAGCTTTACTGGCTGCATAGTGTTGTTCTGGATGTACTTTTGCGGTAGGAGTATATTTGAGGTGTGATATAAGTGAATGCCCCTCCCTCTGAGCCGGGGGTGACAAAGTTTCGGAATGATCGATTGTTGATATTCTCGATGGTGTAGCAATATGACTGACTTGACTGTTGGGATAATGTTTCTTTCCGGACGCTGCTGTTTGTGGTGCTGATTGGAGAGACGGAATTCGACAAATTTTTGAATCAGACTTGTAATTAGCTCCTTTATTGTGAGACATGGTTGGAATCTGAGAAGGTTCGGTGTTGCGTGGCTGAAGCTGCTGAGTGTGTTGATGATGCTCCTTGACATCCTTTAACAAAGGCATAGCTGGTGGCATAACCTCATCCCTCGCTACATCATCATGAGCAGTAACGTTGGCATTTGAGTACATTGGTACAGAATTAGAGGAATGGTCTTCATAGTAATTGAAAGTCTTGTTTGTAGTGATGTTGCCATTTCTATCTGGTTGGATGCCACTGCAATAGCCAGTCATGTCATTTGTATGATTGGCAGGGATAGGAGCTGACTCCAACATGGTTGCAGGTACAATATTATTCATGTCTCCAGCATCAATCCCTCCCATTACGTGGTCATTAGAAGCAACCGTTGTGTGGTGATTCAGAGGTGGAGGTAGACCACCTAGGTTTTTGTACTGTAGCAGAATAGCATTTACATTTGCAGGTTCATAAGTATCTTGTTGTGTACAGTCGTCAATGTTTCCAGCACTGGGAACTCTGTTAGTCCCCAGCGCAGAACTGCTGCTGTTACTTGATTGGGGTAGTGGGACCACCATTACAGGCTCATAAGTATTATTTAAAACTGCTCCGCCGGCGAGCACGTCGGGTGACATAGGTGGTGTTTCCGGAGAAACATGATGATTAGTTGTTGGTGTGGTTGATGCCTCTGCAGTAATGTTATTTTTCAGTTCAGTTGGGAAATTTATTTTACCCGATCCTGCACCACCGGAAGAACGCAAAAAGGCTGCTCGCTGTGCAGCAATATGATAAGGTGGGGGAGTTCTACCAATAGCTGCTGTTGCGGAAGTTGGTACAAGTGAAGCGTCGTCAACGTCGGACTGTTGACTTATTGCTCCTGTACGGGGTGGATAGGGAAATTCCCTGGGTGCAGTCGCCGTGGCGACTGGGTTAATTTTTGAATGAGAGTCATTGGATGGTGGTGGAATATATTGTGATTGGGGCGATGTGAAACCGGCTACAATATCATTGTCATGTTGAGACCGTTCTTCCTGATTATGATAGTGATGATGTTGTTGATAAGTTTCCTTTTGAGTGTCTGACCTACCCTCCTTTAGAAGTCTGAGTTCAAAGTTTTGTCTTGCCTGGAAAAGAAACAAACGGGGTAAACATTGAAGCATTGAAGATACCAAACTCTGATACCTAACAACTTATATAACAACATTTAGCATACCAATGCAGTAACAAAAAAATAATATCCGTGTAGCATACCGATACACAGTTTGCTTAACAGGCAATAGGCATAATATATTTCAATTTAGTGTACTTGCTTGAAATAATGAATATATGTAGCTTTTCTGCTTGATAAATAAAAATTTAATAGTCTACTCAACTAAAAAAAAACAAGGCTAGTTTCGTTTATGCTTCTTGCAACATTTTAGCACAAAAATATAAAAAATGTAGCAGTAAGATAAACCAAATTCAACTGCATAATGTAAAAAAATATATAAATTATAAAGCTTGACGATCAAAAGTCAGCTCAAAACTTCAGCAGCAATAAAATGGGGAAAAGTAAGTTTCAATTACTTATTTTTTGTTCAAAAATCGTTTTTAAAATCAACCTGTACACCACCGATGTATGAGAAACGTTTTATTTCTCCGCCTCTTCTATGTCACCATTGGAGTAAGAGTAAACCTGAGACAAGATTCATGATCAACATTGTATATATTTCTAGAGATATAGATACACTTATTTGTTTTTAAGATTCAAGATTCATTAAAATAGTTCTCAAACTTGACAACTTGATAATTTTTACTGTTAAAACTAAATCATCGTATAAATACTTGGCTTTTATATCAATTCCATTCACCATAATTAATTAGTTTGCAACGACAGTTATATGACTTAGGAATCATGATGCCATTGGAAAATATTAGCAACAAATTACCTGGTAATCCGTACTATCCTCGTTCATGTCACCTTCATACATTGGTTCGTCCTGTTATAATAAAAAACAACGGTATTAATTATTATTAATGTTGTACGTTTTATTGCAGATACTAGTATAAACTAATCTGCTTGATTAAATGGCATTTGAAAAGTATGGTATATTATGCTTATTCGTTCTAAATATTACCGAAATGTTGATTGCTTCGCCGTTTTGATTCTTGGCCTGTCTTATATGAGAGGCATGTTTAGCCATTGCTCGGAGCTCTTTCGGATATGGTGTTGGAGCCCGGAGGAGGCCTCCATTTGCAGCAGGTTTCTCATGAACAGACGGTTCAACATCAGTCTCAAATCTAATTTTTCTACCGGACCGACGGGGCAGAGCTTCCTCGGCTTCCTCTCTCTTGACAATAACGTCTATGAAAATGGAAACGAAAAAAAAAACAGAAACATCAAATAAATGCTATAAGAAATGTAATTTATATCTGATGTGATATGATGTATTCAGTAATAAGTTGTGTTCTTAAAATACCCGGAGAAGGTAACTGTGGTAAAAGACAGCAAGTGACTACATGCTGACCCGTGGCGCTATCAATTTCCCTGTTTAAAGTGACGAGTGGTTTATTTTGACCCTCCGTCAACCAGAGAGCCCCCAGATTTGTTAGCCCTAAGATTGAGACAGGGAGATTTCTTATGGAGTTGTTCGTCAGTACCAGAACTCTCAGATTGCTCAGGTGGCCAATCTCTGATGGTATTTCTGTAATGCTGTTGTTTGCCACGCTTAGAACTGAGAGCGAGGTACAGCTTCCAATTTCCTTGGGCAATTCAGTGAGCCTGTTGCCATCCAAGTACAGAGTGTGCAGCTTTCGGAGAAGTCCGATTGAAAGAGGTATGGATTTCAATAAATTAAATGACAAGTTGCACTCCTGTAAATTTCTAAGCTTGCCAAAATCCTCAGGTAGACTAACCAGTCGATTGCTGTCAATGCGAATGGTACAGGCGCTTTCCAACTTTGTGAAAGAACCTGGCATAGCCTATACACAAAATCAATTGAGATACGAATTACCAAATGACATAAAGAGTACTGAAAAAACAGAACACGAAGGCGGAAGAGCTCTTTAATGTAATAAATAACCTTTGTCTTCCGCCTTCTTGTTACCATCCTTGTCTCTCTCTCTCTCTCTCATTAGAAACATGTTTTTACTTACCGATAAGTCATTGAAACTTAACGTGATGTCAGTGAGATTTCCACATTTTCCTATCTGATCTGAGATTGTAGCTAAATTATTTTTCGACAAGTCTATGCACGTAAGCTTTGGCAAGCTTCCGAGTACTTTGGTATTGGCATCCAAGCGCAGGGTGTTATCATCTGCCCAAAGTTCCAACAAGTTTGTCATGGAACCAATAACGGTCGGCTGTAACCATCACAAATATAAATCTTATTTTACCAAATTTTACCAACTTGTTTTTGGAATCCGACTGTTTTGCTTCCCCCTTGTCTGCCATCAGATAATAATTCGATATAGTTAGAAATATCATCTTATCGCATTATTGGATCCTCTTTCTTACCAACTCTTCAATTTCATTGCACCCAATATCCAGCCTTTGCAGTTGATTGAGTCGGTTCATGGACATGGGCAAACTAACCAGCATGTTATCTCGTAGTTCCAAATTTTTCAGTTTTGTGAGTCTACCAAAATTAGCGGGTAGGAAATCCAGAGCGGTTTCATTTAAAAACAACTCCTCCAAGTGAACCAGTTGACAGACCGCCTCTGGTATTTTCGAAAGTTGATTCAGGCTCAGATCCAGGTATGTTAGGTTTTTGCAGTTCTTTATACTCTCTGGAACCTCTGCCAACGCTATAAAACAGCATAATAAATGAAAAAATTAGCATACAAATATTTAGTACGTGTCAAGCTGTCTCTCTCCTCCTGTATCTCAAATTACTAGTGAATGGGACCCGGTTGATGTGACACATATTACATATTTTACTACTACACTATTATGCACTGTCTGAAAAGAAAAATGCGTTTTACTGTGTCCAATATCCATGTGACCCAAGTCATAAAATAATTTTCCCCTTCTTCTGTAAGCTTACTTCCGTTTGCATGGTGGAAATTGAACTCTTATCGTCATAAAACTATCATAAAGTCTATTTAGGTGTCATAGTCATACAGACTAGTACTGACCTCAATTAGTTATCTGATAAACTATTGAATATGTAGTCCCATTGAAGAAGGCCATATTACACAGACATTGTAACTTTGTCCAAAATATTATTCCGTTTCAGTTTTACACACTGCCGGACATGGCTATCACATTGTGATATACTGTGCAAGTATCATTATCACCGTAATCATTACAAAAGCCATATAATTTATAGTCTTTTGTACCGCCCTTTTAATTGCCACTGTCAACGGCACATAATATCGCACTTTACTACAAGCCAATTATGACAGCCATAACGTACGGCTAATCCTACCGTTCTCGATATCTACCTATGTCCCACGTTGCCCCATATGCCCGTCCAACACAACGTAAATGTATCTATATTCCATCGGTGTCTATTCGTATTCCATTCCACTCACGTACACGTTGAACAACGTGGTTCGAGGAATAATTATTATGAAAAGTTATCTTCTCCCCAGAAAAGTTAAAACCTACAATACCTCCATAGTATGACATTGTCGACCAGAAAAAAACGCCAAACGCTAGCACCTTCACCTAATAAAGATTAAAAACTAATTAACTTAATTAAAATGGTATTACAGTGCCTATAGTAACGGGTCCGGGCGTGACGTGTTCATGTCACCCTAATTGGTTCTACATTCCGCTCAACTTTTTTTTACTGTAGACCCTAGAGAATCTCTCTCTCTCTCTCTCTGTAGTAGCGAGATTCGATGGCACAAAAACAAGCCTTAAAATATATACATATGACATCGACCTCATTCCGAAAACAAACGCTTCTTCATTTTCCCGGTAGCGTGTCCTATCATCTTCACCACCCCTTATCGCATTACCAACCAAAAGAGCTGTGCTGCTGCATGAATACCATCTCTAACTGTATGTGTACGTGTCATTGTGATGATGGTCGTCCTCGGGAAAGTCCTCCATATTCTACCGCATCTCTTTAACTAAAGGCTTAACATTTGAATATAATGAATCCTTCTATATATCATTACAGCTTACAAATTAATGGACTGTCATACCGTAAAAAATAAATAGGTGTACATGCATATATGATATTGTCGATGAGATTCTTATACATACTTTTATGCCTCTAGTGTTAATATTTTCACCAAAGAAAAATTGTACACGAGCTGAACTAAAAAGGGACTTTCCTCCAAGGATAAGCTCTTTTTCCATGTGGTCGTCATAGCTATTCCATATCACACGCAATAATAACTCATCATCAAAGTACTCTTTTTTGTTAGTTTCTTTCTCCGTGTCTGTTCAAACATTCATTTGGAATAAAATAGGTACTCAAAACAAATAGCAACCATACTATTAGGTACTACAATCTCTCGTCTTTAACTTGCTTCTGCTGTTGATATTCTTGCCTCTCACTCTCTCTCTTTTACTACGCAAATGTAAAAGAACGCCTTTCCGCATGAAATTGATATGATAAGGTCCTTTTCTGCTGCTGCTACGCTACACACAAATTACAACTCTAGCTACCCCACTATCCCTCTATTTTAATAGTTGAGTTCGTCGACTATTCATTACATTACATCATCATCATTTTCTTCTTCTGCTGCTGCTGCTGCTTATTCGGCAAAGAGGTTAGGTTTTCTTGCTCGTTTAATATGTTACAGGAACTCGTGTTGTCGTTGCCGACATGAATAAAAAAAAGAAGACAAAGTAATATGGCAATTTTTCTCACAAAAAAGAAGCAATTTCTTGGTGGCATGGCTGCTGCTGTATTATGTATATGGCACAGCAAAAAAAAAAGGAAAAGGAGGAAAGAGGGGCAAGATAAAAATAGGATGGTGGATAAGGAACGGCAATGATGATGGTTGGGTGGCGGTGGTGGTGGCAGACGAAGAATGTCTTGAGATGGCATTTTTACCAAAATACTAAGAAGCTAAATTGTTACAACAGCAGTAACATGAATAACAATATGTGTCATCGCCATATAACATTTAATAGGGATGATGGCATTATTTCAGAAGAAGACGACAAAAACCGACGTGGGTAGGCATTAGCATCAATGTTTTCTGCGCTGACTTTCCAGGAAGAATGGAAAATCCTCTGTTACACTTGCTAACGATGTTCTGGAGGTCTACAAGGGAAAACTGGATTTGACTAGTGGTGGTGGTGGTGGTGATGTGACGGATTTTTATAAACTCATGTTTTGTAAATACGACATGGGTAATGTGGACGCAGCTGGACAGGTAGGTAGTTAAATACTTTACAAGCAGTACAACTGCGCGTGGCGTACCATATATACCAACTATTATTGCCACCCAGGCGTGACAAGTGACAGAAACAACCTATTACCTATTTTACTGTTATGACTAAAATGACCCATTCCCAAAAGCGAAATGATTAAACACCGTAAAAAAAAGTATGACATGATTTTTGCTCGTTGTCAGAAAAGGTGAGACATAGCTTTGTCGTAAGAACACACACGGCCATATCTGCCCCACTCTGACGTGCTCGCGCGCGTCAAACAAAAAATGTCGTGTTCAAGTAAGATAATACTTCAAAAAATCAACAGCAGACTTCCTGTGGAGGATCCAAACTCAAAAGACAAGCTCTGGCGTTGACTTTAGAGGGAAAATAGTGCTCGTTATTCCCGGCATGGTTGTCAAAATCATCATTGTCGTTAAGGACGACTTTTTCTTCCATGCAACTTCCACAAAACAGCATGACGGTTATATGGTGGTAGCAGCAGTAGTGTAACAGTAGCAAACAATGACTTAATGTCAATAATGGCTCAACTCGTTCGTCATTAGCTTCAGTCGTTTGCCCTCATTCAATTTTCTGGTCGTCTCGTCCTGCCCGAATGGAAAGGTGTCTAGTTTGATGCGCTCTAACCATCAACCAACCTTATATAGTGAGTATGTAAGCCCATAATATTATGCTCACGCCAACAACACCAGTAGCACCAACCATCATCATCATCATCATCATTACTCGTGCTTCCTGACAAAACTAACTTACCCAAAATGAATTCAACTTACCAAGTTAATTGATTCTATTATCACCAGAATCATATTATACCTACAAAACTACTACGACGACTACTACTACATACAGAATAACTTCTAGAGTTGGTTCGAAATTGTCCAACTCTTCTCTGAGCTTTCGAAATTACCAACAACGGTAAACAGCCACAGAAGTAGATTGTTGATCCGGTTTAGCAAAGAAAAACGACCAAGGCATCCCTTGTCGACGTATGTAGTTTTTTTACGAGAAAAAAATCGCATCTAATGCGCTTATATTTTCCGTGCACAAAGAATATTACAAAAGGCAAAAGCTTCAGCCTGAAGCCTTGATAGCGTGCAATATCATTTTGGAATCATTGCTGCTGCTTCTACTTTACTGCTTCCTCCTGCTTACAATCTCTGGATATTGGATAGGTACGGAAGCTAGTTTTTTCCCCTTAAAATCAAATCACATTTTGGAACTCTCTCTCTCTCTCTCTCTCTCTCTGTGGAAAAAGGAAGCCGTATATAAGTTCCTGTGTGGCGTGTGGCTTTTCTGTATATGTTTGCATTATGTTTTATGCTTTGTTGTGCCGTGTGTGTAGCTTGTATGTCTGCGGCAGTGTTTTCATTTCTCATTCATCATATCACAAACTATCTATCAACCAGCACCCGTGTGGTGATATACTGGCTAGGGCACAAATATAATATTGTGATATTATTAGGTAAGGCAATTTTTAAGTCAAGTTAGTCAAACATCTCTCCTCCGGAAAATCCGCAAGTATGCTGTTGTTGTCGTTGTAAACGATGTCGCGACGTTGGTTTCGTGCTGCGTCTTCTCCTGATCATATTATTATTATTATTATTATTATTATTTTATTATTATTATGTGACATGGTATGATTGTGTTACGATTGCATGCATATCCACACAATCCGTACAAGGTTTTTTTACAAAGATTCAGAAACTCATTTTTTTCACAATATACATTTTTGAGCACGTTCAATGATACAGCAAGGGCATTAAAGCTGTTGTGAGTTTCTCTCTCTCTCTCTCTCTCTCTCTGCCATTTGTGTATGTTCCAAGGATGTTTGTTAAAAAATCCTGTTAAAATGGGATTTTACATTTATTCATAAAATGGATCTCTTGCTGCATACATACATAGGCATATCTCATACATGCGTTCACCTAAACCTAAACAGAAACATAGTAAGTTTTAACAGTCAGTAGGCATGCGAAAAGGAAACACATTAAAAATAGCATCGTTCCGCCGCAGCCTGCCTCTCTTCTGTTGACGACGATATGATTCCTTTTTTTTACAACTTTGCAGGAAAAAACTGTCGGATGTCGGTGGTGGTATTATAACGCCAACAACCAGCCGTGATGTCAAAAACAGACTCAGCAGTAACAAACAGGTAAAATTGAAGTACGTGTCTGGCTGTCGTTGGCCTGGTCTGTCTATCTCTGTATAGAGAAAGAGTCTCTTCTAGTATAGCAGCGCGGGTGCCATGCTGCTACTTTAGTTGTGGGTAAATGACTAGTAAAGTAGTGCAAAATGTGATGTGTCTCTGCCTCTGGCAGGCTGCTCAAATGAAAGGAGCATTGACGTAACAACAAAGCAATAATGAGCAAATAATGAAAGTAAAGTGCAGATTTTTATTATCAACCAAGTTTTTTTTTTGTAAAAAAGGCAATAAGAGGAAAAACCGGATGTTGATAGGATGAATGAACGTAACTTTGAAATGAATGCATGGATGATGATGAAAAATGATTGCCCTATTGCAACTTACAACGCTACAGTGGCTACCGTTCTCCTGTGTAGCTGGCAGCTTTTAGGCGTGCACAACCTCGTTACTTCCATACACACACCGAGAATGAGTAAGGGAAGTGTTGAGTGCTGACTAATGAATAATTAATAGGAAATAGAATTATTTCGTGTAGCGTTCTTCTCTCTCTCTCTCTCTCTATCTCTCTTTCTCTCTGGTTTATTTATAAAAAGAGTAGATACGTAGGTATACAGGAAAAACTAAAAAACTAATTATCTTTATTAAGTCATCCAGCGCAGCGCAGTAGCAGGATTGTATGATGAGTGATGAATAAGGAATGGATGAAAAGAGGATGCGTGAAACGACGAGTGCTTACGTACTTATTGAAAAACACCAGTTTAATTTTTGGAACACACGTTTTACAAGTTGCAGATTGGATGGGTAAATATAACTAGAAACGAAATAGATGTGCAGGATGATGATGATGATGATACCAAAAAGCTTGTCTAGGTTTGTCTACGTTTCTCATTTGGAAGCTGGTTCACACCTACTACTACACCGGTATTGGTGCTGCTGTCTGCTAACATTTAAATGAATGTAAATATGTAGTTAACATGGTCGGTAAATAGGTATCGTCATACCTATGCAAGAGTAGTAGTATGCCATAAAATATGCTACGTGTCTAATAAAAACAATTTTCCCAACACCATAACTCGTCTCTTTTAAAAGAAAAGGAAAAAAAAAAACTTACCATTCCGACACACGTTCAGTTTCGCAATTCGGTTTAGGGACTCAATGGCGGCTGGAATCTCTTTCAGGTCATTATCACAAAGGTCAAGCTCACGAAGTTCATGACAATAAAACAAGTTTGGAGGTAAGTCGCTTATCTACAGAGGAAAATAAGAAGAAACATCAACGTCAGGGGGGAAAATGGAAGAGAAAGCCATTAACTAATTAATTACCCAGCTGCTGTGTGTATGAATGTAAGTGAATATCGTAAGACCGTCTTGTCTAGTATTTTTTATATACTTAACATATTTCCAGTAGGTTGAGAGAGTGAGACTCTCAACTTGAGAGCTTATGAATACATTGAGCTTTTACGCTGCTGCTCAAATTTGGTCACATGCGACATGTGACATATTATGACATGATCATAAAAAAAAACAGCAGCGTCGTGATAAGGAGTTTCGTAAACATTGCAACGCCAGTCAAGTGTAATGATGAGATGAAAGTATGAACGAGATAGAAATGCTGTCTTGCTAAAAAGGACAAGACTTTGAGGACGACATGAAACCAAATCTACATAGAATATCAGTGGAACAAAACGGTTATTTTTCGCTTGATCAATCTAATTATAAGCTCTCGATGTGAACACTAACAAGCTTACAGAGTACACACAACA
>JAHZNB010004746.1:0-11041 GCA_027744295.1 Callyntrura guangdongensis
AGTAGTTAATAATACTCGGGCGGGATAAAATTCGGCACGACAATCAACCGGACAGTGAAACAGTCAAAAACGTTGAATCTCCAATCATGATGATTTACAGTATTTAAAAAAATATAACTCTATGGGCTGACTGACGATGATAATACTAGCATAGAAAAAAATGGCAGCCTTCCTGAAGCCACTTTCATTTACCCCATTACCAAATAGTACAACTGTCTTTTGCATTGCATAAGTACGTATTGCTGATCAACAAATGACATTTAGTGTCCGGATTTCAGCATTACTATTTCTTTTAATGAGTCGATCCATCATTCAGCCATCATTCGGCTTGGTGAATTTTCAGGCTATTGAATTGTATGTACTTAGATTAGATTGGATGTACAACTGGAACTGGATACATCGTTTAGATCGTTTAGTGTTGACTTGCTATAGCTAATTATGTTGAAAATAAACATCTAATTTAGTGACTGTTTAGTCTGTTATAACATGTTATAAACCTTTTGCACACCTAACAAGCTGTCTACACACATTTATTTTTTAATTGTCTGTAATTATATTTACCTTTTTACATGATACGAACTCTTGTTTGTTGGAACAGAACAGTATTAACAAAAGAAAGTAAGTAACAATGAGATGGTTAGTGAGGTGAAACTACGCACAGTAAATTTTTAATAAACTACCATTATGAGATTGTTTTGTGAACGGTAAGGTAAAGAAGTCAGCAAAACTTATATAGGTTGGCGAGAATGAAATGATGAGTTTGGTTTATGTCTGTTGATGCGATGCATAGCATGTGTAGTAACTACAACATGTACCGTCGTGCAACAAAATTTTGACGAGAAACATGTAGTTATAACAATAACAATACAGAAACTTGACGCACCAACAACATTAAAGCAGCATAATGTACTTGACATGCGCAAGCCAAAATTACGTTTGCAGTTTCTAGTGACGTCAAATTTAACATGTTGTAGCTTGCTAAATATTATATGCATGCACACCAAGGCCATGGATACTTTGTGCTGAAACATTGAAATACGAAGCTTTTATGGGGTAAGGCGGAACTTTTCATTTTCAAAAACTTTGGGACGCCGGCTTCCCACCCACAGCAAAACTAAAAAAACGCTGTTGTGAAAATTTTCATGAAACTACGAAACTGCCTTGACTATGTTGACCATAGAGTCCGTTAACTAGGTTGATCATTTTTATAATCCGCTTAAAATTAAAAATGTCAGCTTATAGAGATAAGCTAATTTGACGATGTCGCTTTGCCGATCGAAAATGTATAAATAGAATAGTGTCCAAATGGTATTTCCGTTTGAATTCACGCTAATACATTTGTTTATTTACTATTTTCAAAGTAGCATGAATACAACTTTTGCAATCAAACTGCATATAACGTGTAACGTTTATCTTCATCCCCTTGTTTAAAATGTATATTATATATGTATTATATATGTATATTATGTATTATATATTATTATATATTATATTATATGTTTGTTGTATCGCAAGTTAGCAATAAAAATTTCAGATGGCTACGACGATATCATAAAACAAGCTACTATTTTTTATTATTTACACGTCTTCTTTTGGTATTCAAGCAACGACATCAATTTGTTGAAACTGGAGGGCGACGGCAGCATTACAAAGTAAACTTTAAAACCGAGAGTATCTCTATGACTGAAAATCAAACCAAAAAATAATATTAATTGAGACAGAAAACCAACGATAATTATATGCACATTTGATCAAGTCACATCGTCAAAATTCAGCTCTTAGGAGCTTAACGAATGAACTTAAGCTAATCCGAATAATCAACGTAGTCATTGATCGATATAAATACTACGGCCGATAACAGTATGTATAATGAATTAAATGAATCAATGTATCCTCTATAACATACTATTCAAAAAAAGTTTTTACAACAGAATTAATTAGATTTGCTGATAACCATGAAAAATTAAACCTTGCAGACAAACTGAATTGTTAATTACATTCGATAATATTTGGAATCGTATGTTATGGTGGATACCTGTAAGAGTAATTATTATATTTATATATTTTGGTGACACAAAGCTGTTTCCAAGGAGGCAGTTTCGTAGTTTCGTGAAATTTTTCACAGCAGCGTTTTTTAGTTTTGCTGTGGGTGGGAAACCGGCGTCCCAAAGTTTTTGAAAATGAAATCCGCCTTACCTCATTTAAGCTTCGTATTCCAATAATGTTTTATCACGAAGTATCCATAGCCTTGTATGCACACAAATTAGTGGTTAAGATAAGATTTCTTTGACTACACAAAAAATCATGTATCCGGTTTTTGATTTTGGTGGTACATAATATTACAAACAAGTTGCCAACGAGTTAATAACTGTAAACTAATATAAAACAAAAAGAAAATATTTATTTCATTCGGAACCCCAATAACTGTTTTTCAAGATAGCACCCACCATAACAGTGTTGATTTTTTTACCAGTTTTACCTTACCACGAAAAAGTACATTTACGCAAGTATGTACGCATATCAGACGTAGTTATTGAATAAAAGGCTTCTTCGGATACCGACAATACTTTAAAGTTCGTTAGTATCAATCATTAATTGGTATTTACTTACACCGCATTTATGAAAAACGAAGCATATTACATGAAATGCACAATATTAAACACACTTTTTGATAGAGTGACTCGACGTACTCTTTTTAGAACGGTGTGCTCAGCGTACTTTGATTCTGATGGTACTCTTTTATGGAATGTAACTATTTGTACTCTTTTTTAATTAAAAATTTTTTGCTAAAACAAATTGCCGCACTTTGCATGCATTCCATCTATTACAAAATTTTCTAGCAATGTGACTTTTTGATAATATTGATCGCATTGAAGCGCTGTGCTAAAAATACGAATTTGGACACTCCAAGCTTACGAGTTGATTACTTGATCGTTTTCCGCCTGTTGGTACTTAAAATTAAAATTTTAAAGGAACATGCCATAAAAATTTCGTGTCTCCCATGACTTGTGCTTTGTATTATATTACTTAGTTAATACGTTGGCATGAATACAAGTTCAAGGCCATTTAAGCGATAGTTTGCACCATAGTTGTCTGAAAATTGATACTAAAATAGACATCTTGAACAAATATGATAGAAAATTTTATGGCGAACCCCAACCAGCGCATAATCCCGCATAATCATTACATCCCGCGCGCTTCCCCTACTACAGAATGCCTACGCGCTTGATTTAGTTGGGGACAAGCTTACACCGTTACTGAACCGTCGGCTATTTTCTGCTGTGTTTGTTGGTTTGGGCGAAAACGGTTTAACTGACACCTGAAATCGGTATCAAAAAATATAAAGGTAGTTGTAAACTGTTTCAGGTTGCCCCAATCAAACGATAACAGCTATACTCGTAGAACTATTTTGACCATTTATCCAAATGTGCCTCAAAAGAACATAATGACTAGTTCGAAAAAGTGTACTCTTTTCCGGCTCTCAGAATATGCTCACTGTACTTATTAACATAATTAGTATCTAAACCCTAAACCATATATCTCATTTAAAATTACACGTGTACATTTCATGAAACCTCACGAATTTGGTTTTCTCGTCTTGTTAGAACAAGTTGCCAATTCATCTTCGCTGTAGCAATACTCAGTCAAAACCAATACATTGCTAATTTTTTTCCAAAATTCCCATGCCAGGCTGTTAATTTTACAAATCATGGAATATTTACTGTAGTGCATATTATGTACGCAAGGTAAAACACTCAAGGTTAATGCTACTGACCATTTTTAAATTTTTTTTACGTAGTTGTAAATAGTAGTTGTTTTATCGTGCACAGAATTGTATGTATACTGCAATTATAAGTATTAGTCATTAGGATGATATAGTCAATCTGCATTATAAATGATCTCTTAGATCCTTTATTAGCACGGCGTCGTGTCCGGTCCTTCCGTCCACCCGTCCGTCCCCAGATTCTTGCGTACGCTCTAACTTTTGAAGGGAAACGAATTTTCAAATTTTGTTTTCGCCAAAAGATAGGTATGGACCATAGCTCGGTCAAGTTCGAAGATGGGCACCTGGGGTCAACCCCCTGAGGTCAACATGGGGTCAAAGTTTAACCACGTCCAAATGGACTCAAACTCGGTATACGGTAGCTCTTATGTACTTCAAATAGTATACTAAATTATTATCAAAATGAATAAACCCTGTGACCTCCAAAGGTCACTATAGGTCAAATATTGTTTAGCACATAACTCCGACAGGGTTAATTCGCTTGGGATGGGGTTTTCCCCTATCAACTAACAATGATAAGGGCTATAACATATGCCAACATGATATGTCATTGACCCCCTTTGAAACAAAATACCCCTTTAATTTTTCTTGACTTTTAACATGACCATCATGACTCAAATTCGGTACACATATACCTATTTGGTACTTAAAAAGAGTACCAAGTTTTTAGCCGGATTGGTTGACAACTGTGGTCAAAGTTCAATTTATCATCACCATTTCTGCCATTACTGCCATTTCTACTACAAAGTAATACGAGATCCTTTTCGACATCATTTGAATGGTTTATTTTCAGTCTGAGAAATATATATTACACCCATACACAGTTTTGTAGGAAAAGTTATCGAAATGTATAAATACATATACAGACCCCATTTCCTAGATATCAGTTTCAATGAAGCGTACTAACAGAGTGGTTCATAATGAATAGAAGTGCTCACCTTGAACTGTTAAAACAACGTCCTTTTGGATGGACTTACGATGATCCACCCAGCACGGAAAGTTTTGCCTTTGAAAGAGTAGATCTTTTCCAATGGCACGACTTTGTTGAGAAAAACTGGAAACTTTCTTACTACGCCGGAGTAATTTATCTTGGTACAATATTTGGGCTCAGGGAGTTTATGAAACACAGAACGGCATTTAAATTAAGACAAGTCCTCTTCCTTTGGAATTTGGGCTTGGGAATATTTTCAATATTTGGGGTTGCCCGAACCGCTCCAGAACTTCTTTCCGTGATTAGTCAACCCAGTGGGTTGTACAGTAGCATTTGTCATAAGTAAGTCGATTTACACTACACTTACTTTTAAATGTACATTTTAGATATTGCAGTTTGCTTTCTCTTTAAATAGGAAGGGAATTAACGCTCCGACTGTATTCTGGGGGTAAATTTTAATACATACATCAATTAATCAGCATTTTTGTGTTGTGCAAACAAAAAAGTTACTTTTTTATAGTTGTTTTTCGGTCTTGATCAATCTAATTTTGCAGAGTACTTTTTGCTTCTTCAAAATTTTTGGAGTTGGGAGACACGGTTTTCATCGTTTTGAAGAAAAGGCCACTGATATTTTTGCAGTGGTGAGTGTGTGCTGCAATGATATTAAGTTTAATTCTTTTCTAGACTACAAAATGTAGTACAAAATGTGACGACTTTTCACTTGTTCATCTTAACCTTGATTTTTTCGACAATGTTTTGCCCGTTTTGCGTAAAAGGTTTATAACTTAAGTTTGATTTACGTATTGCAGGTATCATCATTTATTAACTTTATGGGTAGGATGGACAGTTAGTAAGTGAACAAAGCAATATAATTTATTTAAGTAAAAGGCAACAATATTTTGTCTGTTGTTATCCAATTCAACATTGCGTTATTTTTTCTTTCGTGTCAACCAACAGCACCTCTAGGGGAGCCTATTATTCGTTGGGTAAGGTTTTTAAAATATTTTTACCAAATCACAGATAAACTTTAGTTATAATTTAATCAGATTTCTTTAATTTTATATTTTACAGTTTGGTACACTAAATTATCTAGTGCATGCCTTGATGTATCCTTATTTTTCTCTAAAGGTAAGAAAGGAACGTGTAACACGTTACGTGTTGCGTCGTTCTATTAAAAATGTAAAGTAATTTTCGATAAAGATGACACGTGCTTTAATAGGTATTGTGATTATTATTATTTGTCTACGTGCGTAATCGCGATTATGGTTTATTTTTAGACGATTGGAGTTCAAATTCCTAACTGGATCGCTAACGTAATTACCACTCTACAGCTTGTTCAAATGATAATTGGCTTTGGTGTTAATATGGCATCTCAGTATTATTACGGTAAGCATTTATTTTAATAATAATTTTTAATCGTAAACAAGATTAATATAGCTGCTTTCGGAATCGAGCATGTGCGTAGATAAGATGATTCACAACAAATCAGAAGTAATTAATTACAAAAATTATATGGAATATATACGTCATACGAGAAAAGCGTGAGAAAAAACAATGGGGTAAATGTACTTCTTGCATTTAATTGATTGAGTCTGCACAGTGCACATCGCCGCATGCGACGTGGATAGTGAATTCATATATCTTACAAAACTGCAGTTATTTCAGTCCACTGTGCGCACTTTCAGTAGAAAAAGCTAAAAATTGAAACGACACGACTACCTAGGGTTGACTTGTCGTTTTTGTCCGTGAATCAATATCTATGTAACCTTTTTTCTTAAAAATTTTATTTTCAGAAAACGGTTATGACTGTGTGAGACATCCTTCAAGCATCAAAGCATTTACTATTCTATACGGATCATTCATTATCCTTTTTGGGAAGCTGTTTTACGATTCAGTCTTAAAAAGTGGACGATTGGAAAAGGAAAAAGTTGGAAAACAGAAGTAAAATTAGCTTCGGAACGGTGACGTTTTTAGTTTTTGCTATTAACCTAACGAACTCTATAATTTCCGTTTATGTAATTTCGACGAGGAAGATGAATTTTAAAAAGAAAGAAAATAATTCATGTACTTTTTAAATTACAAAGTACTGGGCAAACGTCAGTCACCCAATCTGCTTATTATGTACGTAATGACATAATTTAATGATCTTTGAAAATATTAAAGGCTGTTATCCTTTATAGCAATGCTATTAATTGCGGGTAAAGGCACACGTACGTACATAACCTTATTTCTAAAAGTATGCTCAACGTCAATTTATTTTGAGACCATGCATTATAGTACGTATGTAATAAAGGGCTGGAGCTCATATTGCATATGTAATAGTACCCGTCATCCAATTGGAATGTAGTATTAATTAAGTAGGTACTTTACTTTCTGGTTCATTTTGATTCTCTGGGATATTAGAAATTTAATATTATAACTGATACATTATTATGTTGTTTTTTGGGTTTCCTCATGCAAAGGAACCAAAAAAGTGCCAGAGAAATAATGTTAGTTGAATTTTTTTTACATACATACCTATTATCTTTATGTGAAAAAATTAGCAATTTCTAAAAAATAAGTGGAACACAAAATCACAGCCATTACCGTTGACTATTCTCAGTTAAAAAGTCTAAATTTAAAGTACTCGTGTAAGACAATCAATCCAAATACAATTTGAAGTTGCAAGAAGTAATGTGACGAAGTAATGTAACACCGCTATGCATTAGTTATCGTAGTTTGGCTTATGAAACTGGGAAGCTTTGCAAATAAATTGACCAAGCAACAAGAAATATTTTGTTTCAGTGGCACAGACTGTGACGACTTTATTAACATTTTGGTTACGTATCAAAGACATTAATCCAATTGTTTAACGTAATGGACGTTGAAACGTTTTGTTCCAGCGGTTTACGTAACGACAACATTCGTTCACACGGATTTACTAAAGCATTACATTCATATTACATTATCATACAATACGAGATAATATGTTACGCCCTAATTATAAAAAAATAATGCAAAAAAACGATGAATAAATTATATAGCTATGGAACTATCAAAACATAAAACCCGTCCATTTTAAACTGCATATTACAGTAATATTATTACTACATGCCTAAACGTGTTTTAGCCTTGAAATGGCGGTACATACCCCACATACGCCAAAAGTAAAACAATTTCTGCTGTGAAAATTAGTCCAATAATAGATATAAAATAATGACGCGTTATCATAAATGCACCAAATAATCGGACTCCAGAAGGATTAGTTTGTAGTGCTCGTTCCAATCTCTCAACCTATATAAAAAATTAATTGTCATGATTATGATAATTTCTCTAAACTTTTATAAAATACCCTTTTCTTCTTTAATATTCCTTATATGTTAGGGTTCTAAAGGTATATTATTAAGTAATGCAAGATACTTACAGCTAATGAGTATTCATCATTAGGACAAGTCTGAATCCTCTCCCTTAAGGACACGTTCATTTGATGCACTTCCGCTGCCATATACGTAACCACAGCGATCCTAAATCCAAAATGAAACAAAGCAAACCATGTATGCAAACTCATTTGGCTCTGTTGTTGTTGCTGCTGAAACTGTCCATTTGGTCTTGCCACAGGACCAATCCACTGAAATAGTATGACAATCATCATGTACACGTTACACGTGTAATTTGCCACCATCAGTGGAGAAATATAGTCTTGCACTTGCTGCACCAAATTTGCCACTTCCAGATACTCATCATGGTAGTCGTCGAGATTTCGAGATATAACCTTTGATGAAGGAAGTATCTTACTATTCTTCCCTGCTATGAAGATCTCGTCGTGGTAGTAGTGAGCTTTTTGATTTTTTCCTTTAGTACTACTATTTTTAACAGTCTTTAGATCCGCCGCGAGACTCTGATCCATGATCCTCAACTTTTCCCAGAGTGCCCGGCACAACACCATCGATATTGTGTCCGCGTATATCCAACCACAGGTACAGAGCTTTATCAGAATGACAAATAGGATTGTCACTGGAGACGGTAGGGCGTCATCCCAGTGCTTGACAGCCAACATGTAGTACAACTTTAGCTGGGAAGTGTTCCAAGGTATTCCAAAGGTTCGAACGCCAAGCAGTTGTATGTCGTGTACAATGTTTTCCGCAATTCCACAAAGAATGCTAAGGACTACCATCACAGCACAAGCGTGTGGAAACCGAGAAAACCATTTTGTTTCCGGGCCGTGGTGATTACTCAGGTGAGACCATTCAATAGTCTTTACGAATTTTTGGATGATATTTCGAAATCGAACGGTGGCTAGCAATTGGTAAGCATATCTGTTGAAAAAATATATAATTGTTATGAAAAAATGAATATTTTAGCTGGATCTACTACTGTCATGGGAACTTACACCAAAAACATGACACAAGCATATCCAGATTGGCAAAATCCTTCTGATTTCACAGGCTCCGCTTTATCCCTTTGGTACTGCCGAATGTTAAGACGAATCATGAGGACGGCATTCATCAACAAGAAAATGGTTAAGCAGGCTGACACGATGGTTGAAATCGAGACATTGCTATTTGTACAAATACACAGTTCATACAATTATATAACAGCATTCATGTGAATATAATATGCAACAAAACAAATGAAATTTTTTGGGAATACTTACATTTTTGTGTCCTTCTGGCTCAAAACATCACCTCGTGAAATAATTCCAAAGCATCTTCCCAAAAGTACAAATGGCTTTAACGCACGCAAAAACTGTCTTGTGCTACCCAATTTATTGCGTGTGACAAAGTGGAATTCTTCGTTATCGTCCGCTTTTGGGATACTTGAGTTGGATCCATTTACTGCTGCTGCTGCTGCACCATTTATGATTTCAGAGGTGATGGTATGGCCAAACGTCGCAGCAAGTTTCTTTTGCATTTAAAATTTGAGAATTTGGAAACAACCGTCTTGACACTTTCAGGTGAAAATTCATTGTGCCCGCTTGTTAGTCATCACCTACACAGGATATTATGATAATAGAAAAAGTTGTTTTCAAAATAAAAACGTTGACGTGTTGGTGTGGTGACACGGGTACTTTTAATGGGAAATAGCCACGCGCGGCAATATACCTGGTTATTAATTGAAATGGCAGACAACTTATTATTAAACGCTTCTGATGCAGGAGGCTTTTAGCACATACATATGTATGTATATATCGTGAGTATTGTATCGTGACTAACAAATAGTGGTCATCCATAATAGAATTTTGAGCATTTTATAATGTGTTCAAAAAATATCATGGCATAACATGTGAGGTGGGTAATTTGCACTGTCGCGGAAACAGCATTTTACAACGTAAAAAACATTGATTATATCGATTTACGTCTACCCATTATGCATCCAAGAAGGGTGGTAGTGTGGTGGGACCTTAATGACCATAGTTTGAAATGAATTTAAAGTATTATTTTGCATGCAATTCATATCAAACAAAGAATAATGTTGTGATTATATGGGTTTTTGTGTTGGGTTGCACACAACTTTGTTCGTTTATGATAAAATGATTAAATGCCTATGAAAAAATATAGCACCCCTCAATTTTTACGTATATCTGTATATCTGCCATGCCCAAAAAATGTAACATGTAAAATAAACATGGGTTTTAAGGGGATGGTAATAGTTCATTGCCCTTGGGACGAGATGTTTATCTACCAATCAATAGCACGTGTAATCCATAGAAAATATTGAAAACTATTAAAAGATGCTTTTAATTATTATTCCAATAATTAGGCCTTTCCGATTATGAAATCTTGAAAGTAAAAGAAAATCAACAACCATTTCCATAGAAAAAAAAACTCTTCTATGTATTTAGTGACTAGTAGTAGTATTAGTAGTGACTACTAATTTCATAAGTTATACTGGTGATAATTAAACACAGCAGAAAGTACATATAGTAATCTGGAACTTCCAAACATGTTAGACATTTGATTTCATAAATTGTTAAGAATTTAATATTTAACATAATAATACAATACATTTACACACACAAACATTAAACATGATAAATAAATCATTTGTTCACATGTTGACTGTTTCCTTTTGACTCGATTCCATTGTCACTTGATCGTTGACAACGACCGAATCCGGTAAAAACAATTTCTGTAATTGCTTTTCGATACGCTGGAACCGCCCACGCGTAAATAAGGGGGTTTATACATGAATTGAAGTATCTTATCCATCCAAAAGCATTAAACACTTGTATGTCCACCAAATCAGGATTAAAAGCCATTACCAAGTATAACGTAAAATAGGGAAGATAGGAGGCTAAAACCACACCAACCAACAAACTCAGCCGTTTTGCTAGGTCAATTTGTTTT
>JAHZNB010004747.1:0-10279 GCA_027744295.1 Callyntrura guangdongensis
AATATTGTTCTAACCAATAAAGTTTTTCTATAGGAAAAGTTGTGTGAAGAAATATTGCTTCCTAGACGGATGGATGCGGCTGTGATAGAAAATTTTTTGATCTTTTAAGAAAATTAGAGTGAGTTCTGCTTTTTCGTTCGCATTATTTTTCTTGTTTGCCTCACTCCTTCCTTCGTCGTCATTTTTACTTGACTCATTTTCACGCCACAAAGCATAGTTAGTTTTTTCCTTATTTAACCTCATTGAAAATGTAGCCCAACGTTTTAATAGGTTGTGGCGGTGTTGGTGGGGAAGTTAAGAAAAAGTAAGGGTTTGGCTACATGCTGTTTTTGGTCTGATGTTACAAGTCAATAATAACGATAAAAAAGTTTCAGAATAGGATTGGGATTTTAAAAGTTTTGGAGATGATGTCAACCACGACATCTAGCATTTGTCGTTTAATACATTCTGTTTATTATGTTATCACTCTCTTTTGCTTCGCCGTATCCCAATTGTAGAATTTTACATGTTGGTCATTTCGGTCTTAGGAGGCCAGTACCAAGAAGACGATTACCATATATGCTAATTACCAATTTTTAAGTACCATGACCGTGCTATACCATGGGGTGCATAATTTCCATAAAAATAGACCCAATTTCAAAGTTGTCATATGCAATTTCAATTTCAACAGAACATACTTATTCTTGTTTCTGTTGTTGAGCAAGCTGGTCACAATGGCTTCGTCCTCTTATAACGTACGGTTTATTGACAGCAATAAAGGCAAGCACAAGTTGTTAGTTTGCGATGGATACATCTACCAAGTACATTCAGTTCGTAAAAGTACTACATATTGCAAGTGCTCTCACAAAAAAAGAGGTTGCTGTGCAGCTGTAACTTTTTACAATTTTGATCGTGAGAAGTGCACATATTCAGGTTTTACAGTTTCTTGCATAAAACAAAAACCGTCTTCCTAACTCGCCAAAAATGTGACTGGTGAAAGAAAAATAGGAACGTGTCGTGAGGATTTCAATTTACCTTCTGACCTTCAGTTAACGACGAGAAAATTGACTTGACACTGACCTGGCAGTGTTTTTTGTGTAATGCGCAAATGATTTTTATTCTTATCTATGTGGTTGTCAGTTAGAATGAATTGATCATCACAATATCCTTGATTTTTCGCAGTGTTAAATATAAGTAAACTTAACTCATCGTTATACACGCATTATTGATGGCCATACGATTTTTTATAATGATGCAATGCAATGTTGTACATAAGTTTCGACTTTCATCATCATTTTTGCATACTTGGACAGGTGATGCGACCACGCCTTTTACGATATTTTACCCCGCGACGCCTTTTTGAGAAAAAAACTAACATGCACAAATGAATTTTACATTAACCTGTAGTGTTGTCAGTTGGCATGAATTATTCATCACGATATCCTTGATGTTTCGCAGTATTAGAAAAAAGTATACTAGACTAATCGTTAAACACACTTTTTTGATGAACATAAGTTTTTACTAGAATGATACCATGCATCATTATTATTATACTGAAATTTTGACTTCCCGCATAATTTTTGTCATTTCTGTCGCTCTGATGATTTTTTATTGATGCTGAGTTTAAGCTAATCTCGTACACATCTTCAGAAATTTTGTTTTGCGACTATTGCCATGTTGACTGTTTTTAACCATCGGACTCGTCTTTGAATGAAGATGTTTTTTTGATTTCGGTTTCGTTCACATAATTTTACTCTGAAATTTTGTAACCTTCCTAATCTCATTGAACTAGCATTTCTACTTTGTTTTGTCTCCTGCGGATCCTGTTGCGTTCTAACCTAGCCCGGCCAATAATAGTAATCACAAAATTAGCGGTCTCCCTCCCATTATCTTGGTCATTTCAAAATGCCAATTACTATACCAACAAATCAAAGTTGAAAACTAATGTGACACCGCGTTTTTGTTTGACGAGTAAACAACATATTTCTTTTAATTGCAAACACTGCCACGATACCTTTTGAAATCGGATAACTGTAGAAACCTGTGGTCACTTAAATACACGTTTGTGAATAAGGCTTAATGTAAATACGCGATATAAATGATAGCACAGCAAAAAGAGAGTGAAGCACTGTGGTGGTAATCGTTTTAAAAATAAAGAGTGAATTGGTTGTATAATCAACAAGCAACATGTAGATTTGGTGTACACCAAGCAGCGCATATAAAGTAATATTATCCTGACCACGATATTTTTGGTTTTCATGATTTTTTTTGTAATTGCTACAAGGACTACTATTATGTCATTAAACGTCAACAACTACTACCACCGCTCTTCTCTCATCACTGTTCTATGACACCTGGTAAAAGGACACATCATCGTTCAAGAATCGTTCGGACTGCTAAGTCCTGATCATTTTCTTGTAACAACAATTTTATGCATCTATTACTTTATTTTCTCCGTGTTCCTAATTTTTAAATGATCCGTTTGATTAATTGGGTTCACGTCCAAAGACGCATTAAATTATGATGGCTAATATAAAATTCTAAAATGAAAGATACTGAACCTGTGAACTTGTCGATTATGTGGCAATTATTGTTAATGTTATATTTCAAATACAAAAGTCACGTACGTAACTGAGTGACCTAAGCCAACTCATCCGAACTGAAAAAAACCGATTAGGTTTTAAGCCGACCGTATGAAAGTAGTAATTTAAATGAAGAAATTGAAAAAAGTACAAAAACGGTCTGTCTTGTTGCTGTTTCGTTGTGGTATTGCGCCGTGAAGCTTGCGATGGTGTGTTGTTTCTTGTGTCTCTTTCTATGCCACTGCGCTTGTATGTCTAAGAAAAAGATGGAAAGATGATATTCTCTCAATGGGATTCTTCATGCCACATCAGCTTTGAGTTTCCTATGGGAAGTACTTCCATGAAGTACTTAAATATTTTCGACAACTTCGGCAAATCTACAGAACTAAAAGAATATGGTTTTTGCTCGAGAATCACGCAGTAATAAATCATTCACTACTGCACGACATAAAGTTTTAAAGAAAAAGTAAAAATTAAAAAAGTAATTTCGCTCTGCTAGATAAATTAAATCCAGAGAAAATGAAAAAAAGAACCGAAAATTGGCTCTGTCAGATTCGCTGAATGGACAAAGCGGCAGGTAAGAAAAATAGCTGAAATTTGAATTGTTCAGTTTAACTGACAGTAGTTGTCAATATTTTACGCTTTTTGATGTACAATAGCAGCACCGCGGAATCTACGGAACCGAAATATAAGATATCATCACCTCGGATAAGGGTTATTATGATTCCTTACACGGCACAACTTTTTTTAATATGAAACGAGCTTAACTAGTAAGCACAGATTGAAAAATATGAAAAAGTAGCTTTTGGAGCCATTTCTTAAAACTTATTTTCGAACAAATATTTTTTTAGACGTAAACAAGTAACCAGGTCATACTGTATTTATGCTCAAATTTTCAACATTTTCCAAATGTCGTTTTATCAACAATGGAATTTTTCAACAATTTTTTGCGTTTTTAATTTAAAATTGGCATCTTTAGTGCTGCACCATTTCTCAGGTTTTACCTGTGATTTGAGTTAATTGTTCCCAAACTTAAGCCGCATCTGTAATGATATTCACACTTCCACAAAAAGAAATCTTTAACAACAATACTAATTCTTGTCGTTCATAAGGGAAATTTACATTATCATAATGATTGTTTCTGCATTTTTGCGGACTAAACTCAAACCGGATTTTTTAAGACGAATGCGACGGTAAAAACTAAATAACCAGAAATATTTGCAGAACCAAATATCCAAAGATGTGTACGAGATGAGTATAAATTTATAAAAAAATCGTCAGAGCGAGAAAAATGATGATGTAGTTGATGTATAATAATAATAATGCATTGTATCATTATGCCAAAGCTAACTTTTGGCGGTCATAAATGCGTGCTTAGCGTTGAATGAAGTATACGTCTCTTACACTGTGCCAAAATCGAAGATTTTGTAATGAATAAATAATTTAAACTGACAACTACAGAGATAAAATTTTGAAAAACTGCGCATTACACAAACATTACAGCCATGTGAAATGTGCAAATGGTGATACATATTGCACATCAAATATTCCTCTGCAAGACATATAATGACGCGTTCTACTCATATTTTTTGAGTATATATCATCATTTTTTTGAACAAGTGACATGGTTATTCATACTGTGTTTGACAAAAAATCACGGTGTCCTTGGATTATCAAGTTTTTAGTGTTATCTGAATGTTCAGGGTGTTATCAGTTCATTCATGTTCTGTAAATACTTGTGCTCACCGAAAGTTTTTTTTATTTGCATTTATGCTATGTTAAACATTGGCAATGCAGGTTTCACAATGCGATGACCCAGTTTTTATTATCTAGTTTTCTTGTTTTTATTGCGTACATGCTATTGCACTAGGTGTTTGCGGTCATTGTCTAGTATACACGTATGACATGGTGTGATTCTTCACTTAAAGATGCTGGAGAGGTGAATTGTATAGTTAATTTTACGGGACTACGAAAACATGCTTATGATAAGGTTGACAGTACTGTTTTGTTTTCTTGCTAGTGTCTTATCAGGGTGTCAAATTGTCCTAATTTTCCTAATATTCACATTTAATTACTTACTAGAACTTGGCCATGTGAAAATGGCATGTAACAAGGGAAACGAGAGAAAAACACCTTTACTTATTACTCTACTAAACTATGGTACTTATTTGGTATGTATCCGCATGCCCTTTACACTACAAACACATCAGCCACGTTGTTAACACATTTACTTATAAACACTGTATCATAGTGTCGTTGAGAATGTGTAGCGATTAGCTGAACATTCCGCGTAATATTGGCAATTTAATTTGGATAACCGTGACACTGAACTATGGACGGGAAACGACAACGTTATTTATAAGTGTTAACATGAACAGGGATTGAAGTTTACGTGCGAAGAACGCAACTGCTTTGTGTGAAGGGCATGCAGATATATAGCAGATAGGTACCGTTTACTTTAACTATCATGCGTGTGCTGTACTGAAATTGTGCATTTAAAATCGTTACAGAAAATACCAAACACTGTTTTTGCAGAGATGTGTTTCAAGAATTTGTTTCCCCATAATCGAATTGATATATGTTTACCAACGGGAACCTCTAACAATTAACGTTAAAATTTCACCAACCGGGTCGTGCCGATATTAATGATTTTCTGTGATGTGCCACACCAGACAATAGAAAAATATTAACATGCCATTAGAAAGTCTAACGTATCTATCCAAAGCTGCATAGTTTATTTTCTGCATTCACCTGTATCACAAGGTACAATTTAACGATAAATCATTTTTTTGTGGTTGTTTACAGTGCATTGCTGCAAAGAGCACAATTCCGTCTTCCAAACTAAGCAAGTATATAAATATTTTTTCTCCAGAAACATCAGAAAAATGGATTAGCATATTACTATAACGACCATTCGATTTACATGTTTTCAAAGCCTTGGAATTCAAACTCTCCATGAGTTTTAATAAAAAAGTATGGCACAGTAAGTTTTGTTTCTCTATGTGATTACGAAATATTATGGTTTAAATTACCAAATAAGTTAGTAAAAACAGAAAGTAAATAACGCCCAATGCGCGCCCAAAACCTTATTGTTAAAAAATTTGGTAATTATTTTCTTTCGACGGATACATGGCAAAGAACAATATGTTTTCCCTTTGCGCCACCTGTCTACGCCAGTTCTTGAAACCGTGAGATGGGAATCAGATTCTCTGAGTCAGTTAATATGAATAATCAACAAAAATCATTTGCAGCATACTTCTCGCAAACGTGGTTCAGAACAATTTTTAAAGTAAACTATGATGTAAGTAAAAAACGTTTCATATACTATATGAAATTGAAGTATTCGGCACATAAATTAGAGATTCGTTCAATAAAAAACGGAATACAAAACAAGATTTATCCATTTTTGAGTGTTTACAATGATCTAACAAATAATTAACGTAAGATTGCAAATAGTCTGATACATCCCATGGAAATCACTTGTATAAAAGTATACTTCAAACCATCCGGTCACACAAACTTTAAATTATCTAAGAATAAACACGTATTTGCCTTATCCTAATTTAAAAGCCGCACTAAGATCTGCACAAACAATAATCGACGCCGCGTTCATTACAAAATAGTACACTTAAAGCAAACTATAACATTGTCCCATTACACGTTGGCATTTGAGATACAAGTGCAAAAAATGCTTCAACCTACAGTTATGCGTAATGTTTCAAACATATCTGAATTTTGATGAAGCCGAGTGCGAGTGTTGATAGAGTGCTGGTTAAATACCAGACACAACTGAAACAACACTTCTTGAGTTTATATCCAGTTGGCCAAAATTGCGAAAATAATTAATTTGTAAGATAGTGTTAGTATTGTTTATTTTGTTTAGAATAATACTTACTAATTTACGAAGGCATTTCAGAAAAGATTAAAACACTTACTTGCGACTCATTGAAAACGTTTCTTCGTAGACAATAAAAAATTTAAATATGAGTTTCATTGGGTGGTATGCAAGACAGAGCCTGAAGACAAAAACGATGACTATCTTATGCCTAAGTTACGCCCCTAACTCGGGCAGAAATCAAATACGAAAGTCAATGTTAAACAAAAAATTGACGATGATGATGATAGCTATAATCTCATCGTATATGTTTATGTCTTTTAGTTGTGTAGTTGTACACTTGTGTTTTTATGTTAAGTGGACTTGAATGTACTTCGTACTGCGACTCAAGTTTACTTATGACCATATTAAATATTTTACACTTCAAACTGGATAGGGATCGTGAAAAATTATGTATCACTGACAACAATTAAGAATTTCAGAATTAAGCGAAACAATTGTGAACAAAGCTTCTTTGAAATTGTCCAAGTGAAAAGTTTATTGAAATTTCGGCGCTTCAATTTTCTCCGAAAATGTTTTTTTACGAAAATCCAATTCACAAATTTTTGCAACGTTAGCACTGGACAGAAAATTCATAGTAGTACAAGTAGACAATAATTTTTATTCTGGAGGTAATATGATGAAAAGATACGAGCAGTGAAGTTTGATGCAAACTTTTTCGAAACCCCTACGCATGTTTAAGCATTTGAAACCACGTTCACAAGTTTCACGGACACGCCGTCGAGTGCAAGCTGTTATTTAAACAACCGTTGTATGGTGCAATGTATATATTATATAAAGTATAAAATTCCGTCATCAACAACATAGATCCGTAATGTAATATTATTGATAATAAAACATTCCATAGTATTACTATACCAATATTTGCATTATTAAGATAAAGTCAATAAATTCTAAGCTTAAGCAATTAAACGACTGTTAAAGTGTTGACATATGTTCCTAGCTTTACCAAATTTTAGATTTAAGTGTACTTTTCAAAGGCACAAATTGAATTCTTCTTAAAGATAGTTTTATATGCAAACCGACAATTTTTGCAATTTGATTGAAAAGGTCGGTTTTTGCCTTCCTTTTTTGTAAGGAAAACCTCTCCGAATGTAAAATTACCTAAAAGGGTTGGCGTTTGACGTTATTTACGCGGATCGTATATTTTTGGATAAAGCTCGAAATTAACGCATTTCAGCATAATGGGATCATCCGGTAGTTCCCAAAAAAATCATGATTCAAATCCTTGTATTTTTGGCACCGATCAATCAATATCAATATATAATATATTAAAACATCTAAATAACTACATGAGCTGCAGATTCAGAAAGTAGTTTTCCTTTTATATACCTACTTAATCTTTTTTTCGATTAAAAGTGTTGAAGCAAGTGCAATTGCCAATTTCTTACTTCAATGTACTCAACATTTTAGGCATTCCCATACTACAACTAAATTAAACTCTAATCAACCGTGCTTGTCCCTTGGTTCGGAGTATTTCAATAACTGTGCTATCACTCAAAACTGTGTTAGCGTTTAGACCAATGGCCAGCTACTCGAACAGGCATTCTTGCACAGCAATAGTAGTACATCTGCAGAAATTTTAGACGAAATAAATCAGATAGAAGGCGGTGCAAAAAAATATTTTTTCAACTAAACTAGAGTATCGTCACTGGTACCACAACATTGCAAGGATTTTGTCGCCAATAAAACACCAATTTGTTTGTGTAGTGCAGTTTCCTGTACTTACTACCTCAGCTGACTCTGAGCCAAACGTGAACAGCGTTTCACTGGAGG
Organism: Callyntrura guangdongensis; assembly: GCA_027744295.1. Classification (NCBI taxonomy): domain Eukaryota; kingdom Metazoa; phylum Arthropoda; class Collembola; order Entomobryomorpha; family Paronellidae; genus Callyntrura; species Callyntrura guangdongensis. The sequence continues at coordinate 8,233 of JAHZNB010004747.1, forward strand.
ACAACGCACTTTGGCTTCGTGATCCAACCAATAAATATAGTTTTGGAAAACCATCGTTCAAACTTACTGGTAGGTATGCAGTTTTACCAGGAACTTGCTGTATTGAAAATAGGATAGTCCTCTCGGTTTACACAAATGTTAAATTTGTGTTTGTATCTTTAACACTACCACCAGCCAAAACGCTATGTCTAGGTGTTACATGGACGACATCTATGACAACAGTTACAAATGATCTTCACTGCTTTTCTATGGATATTGGGAAGTTATTTCTACACCGGAGCTTTTTGTTACCAAGTTTTAATTTAGAGTTCAAGAAGGGGTTTTTAAGACGCTATCAGCATTGGAGTAAATCAGGTTTTACCAAAATTAAATATATTAAATTATTACTCCATGAGAAATATAACTACAGCGTTCTCATTGATGACAATCCTGTCCTCTTTGGTGCAAAAGCACTCCCAAATAGTCTGTCAGATAACGAATTCTTGCCATGGGGTCCGACCTATCAAACCAATGGCTTTTTGTACATTGTTGTCCTTCGTAGCAAGGAAAGTATGGAACTTTTTGGGGTATTCTGGAAAATGTTGGGTCCATTTGACAATATTTCGTGGGCAATATTCCTTGCTGCTGTTGTGTATTTCACATTAGTTATAACTGCCAACTCTAATCAAAGTCCAATAAAATCGCTTCTGTGGCTGTTATCAACATTATTGGAGCAAGATAACTTGCCAACTCAGTTTCGAACAAAAATTTTGTGTGGACATGTCCTGGTATGGATTGTGATTTCCTACTTTATCAGAAATTTCTACACTTCATTTTTATGTTCTAACATGACTAAGATACCCGATCCTGATTGGCTACCAAGGTCGCTTAGGGAACATGTTCTTGGAACCGATAGGTCATTTGACTTAAAGATCATCATGTCAAAGCGGGACAAAATTTCGTTGATTGCCAACCTTGTAACACATACACGAATTACGGACTACTGGCAAAACTTAACACGAAAGACCTACCACACATGTTCTGAGTTTATTGGCGCAATTATGAATGAACCTATATATGTCTCTCAAGGAACAAACGTCGAGAGTAGTTTTAAGCAAGGATGCGCTGAGTCGCTGAAACCTACTGAAAACTTAATACTTATTTACAGAAACGAACAAACCAAGCATCAACTGATTGGTCTACTTTTGAATTACGCTCGGAAACAGGTGTACTACGATAACAACAAATCGTCATTTTTAAATGAACTAAACTTGTTTTATTTTACAGAACAAACTTGGAATACCTATTTATGTGCTCTAGATATATGCCGTTTGGCAGATAGCGGAATCTTGTACTTGTCTAACGTTTTACACCATACATACCATCTGTTTGTCAAAACCCGGCAGTTGTTGGAAACCAAACACCGTAATGGAAACATGCTTGCGAACATTCAAATGAATATCGAGCGGGAGGCAAGGCATGCACAATCAATAGGTGAATCTAGAAATGAAAAGACAGCGCATAGGAAGGTAACACCAAAGAGTACAAGTGAAGTCGGTTCAGAGGAAGATACTTGGCGTCCTGTTTCGTTGAAAGCCGTTGCTGCTTGTTGGCAATTATACGGCATAACGACAGCTTTAGCAATTAGTACTTTAATTCTTGAGATTGGTGGATTTAGAAAGTTTCACGAGTCTATCGTACATTTTCTAATGCAAGAGAACAAAACGTAGTTGCTTTAATTGCCTAACATTACCCCTAAGAGTATTAATGAATAAATAAAATAAATATATAATTGAGACGTTTTGGGAGTAGTACATCCATTGATTTACCGCGACCATAGACTGCGGAACAGGAGGGGATGAGGGGGTCAAACCCCCCCCCCCCCCTGAGCTCCGGAAGGGGGGGATATCGTATCAAAATCCCCCCCTTTGAAAATTGCTTCTCATTTTCGAAATGTAGTTCACCATTTTGTTCATATTGCGTGTTTATGTTGTGCACTTATCATTTTTCGTGCTTTTAATTTATTTGGTTTGGACAAACGTTTACAACAATGAAAATGATTGATTAC
>JAHZNB010004748.1:0-24163 GCA_027744295.1 Callyntrura guangdongensis
AATTTTAATTAATATAAATAGGGATCTAAATCATCATGGAGCGGGAGACTCTGATGGCCCAAACAAAAAAAGAAAGTTGAACAATGTACATTCAGATGATGAAGCTCTTACCACCGACGGAACAAAAGTTCTGGCCCTACTATCCGGTTCCGTCACTTGCAATTCTATACTTTCCAAACATATAAATACGGTCAAGCCGTTTATACGTGAACTGGTTGAACATGCTAATCTTGTAAGTCTGAAATATTTATAGAACCGGGAACTACCACAATAATTATTGTGTAGTGTTTTTTCTAACAGAATTATGTGACTAAATTTATAGACCGTGGCAAAATAATTAGCAAGGTAATGGTTGAAAAATTAACCGCAAAAGTTTTGCCAAAGCCAATGAAATAATGTTCAATTAACTAATTATAAGAAGTTTATGCTTGTAGGTGGCAAAGTACCCTCACATTGATGATTACCGTCGAGTTGTTGCTGAACTTGATGAGAAGGAATTCCTAAGTCTTCGGATCGTCCTTTCTGAAATTCGTAACCACTATGCCGCAATGTACGATTTGATTGCCAAAAACTGGGAGAAAATAATTAGACCACGATCTTCAAATGCAGAGAATCTGTATTGATTAGACTTATCATGATTACATATAGACTCGTTAACTCGAATACAGATACAGACGAATGAAATCTTGTAAAACTTTTTATGCTGTTGTAAACTCTCATTGTATTTGCAATGTCATGTTTTATAACGTAATGACTACTTTGTCTTACTATATGAACTCCGTTAAAATGTATGTATTCTTCAAATTTTTGCAAATTCCCAGTAATAGTAACGGTGATTTAAATACTATTCATTTGTATACATTCGAAGAGATTCAGTAAAAATGAAATCTTGTGAGAACCATTGTACTCTACACTGAGAATATGATACTGAAATTTTAAATATATAAATACGTGTGCATATATTTAAAATTTCAATTTTAAATCTCTTTTGTACATTACACACTTGAATTCATGATGGAGCGTATATTTAAATGCCACTATTATGATGACATCCAATTCCAATTATTTACCTGTCTTATAATATGCTTACTATACATACCATTTTGTATTTTATTTTTTGAAATATTCATAAACTTTACTATGAAATTAAAATACGGTGAACAGCATTATTTCGTTGTCCATATTGTTCTTCCATTCATAATAATGTATTGGTTTTATTACCTCGTCTCCTCCCCACAAATTTTTACGCACTCCAACTGTTATAAGTTAGACATTTTTACTGAGCTATTTATTTTTTATGTATAATCATGATTCACGGTTTTTATATCTTTATAATATATATTTATGTATATATATACCCGCACGATAAACGCATCATAATCAACTCAAAAACATTCATAATTAAATAATTATTGTTAACTCACACGAGCATTCCATCAAACCTTTAGAAACTAATAAATGTAGCATTATATAGTAGACATGTCATCCGATGACAAAATACCGTCATAATAGTAGCACAAACAAACCAAGATACGGTAGTACAGTAATAATCTTTCATTAATAGTAACACATAACAGCATACAATAGTAATAATAATAACCATCAGTAATTAATATATTTGTTAATTAACGTTGTAAATGGCACACAAAATGAATATTATTGCTCTGGCACATCTACAAAGAAAAGTACACCATAAATGAAAATAAACAAATATAGAAGGGTCAATAACGAGAGACAGCACGCAGTAAAAATTTGCCAAAACTCTAACACTCAAACATTTGACGCGTGTATCAAGTAACGACTTGAACTATCGTAAACAAAGATAATATAACAATTTAAAGTACAATGATATTTTTTACGAGGACATCAATTTTTATGATTTTTGCATGTAAAAAGACATACACTAGGTTTTGTGATGTATGTGACTTCTTGACAGTTTTTTTACCGAATACTTATTCTCAAGTCTTTATAGAAAATCTGGATAAATCTATTATTTCTTTAGTCGTCTTCTTTCAGAATAAGGTAATATAATGGAAGTATACAAATTCGCATCTACCATCAACATAACAAGTAAGTATTATTATTAAGAAAAATATTAATACCGTGAAGTAAAATCTGGTAAACGGAATACGGAACACAACAGTACAGTACATAATTTTTATTTCGTTACAGTAGATGGATTATTGTGAATTTATTTTTTTCTTCTGCATAGCGCATTGTTGATTGGATTTCAATCTTGTACACCAAGTTGTATTTATTCTCTGTTTTAAATGGTAAAAATGGTATGAGAAACCAAAAAAAAGTTTTTGATTATTTTTTGTTAACAATGATGGTTTAGGTTGTAAGAAATCAAATAACTCATTCTTAATGCAATGTTTTAACTTGAATTTCATATTTTTTAATTTCACTTTTATAACCCTGATGGTTTTAGAAAGTCAGTTTGAATAAATATATTTACATATACACGAAAGATTACTGAAAGGGATTCAAATGTTAAATTACTTTTAAGTAAAACTCTCTGGAACGTTTAGGGATGCGATTATTGAAATGTAGTACAATGGTTGGTTTATAATATTTGTAAGTAACGTTTAAAGCTGACGTTTGCACGAGTGAATGAGGTATGTGTGATAATTAAGTAATGTAAACAATGACCATATTTAAAAACTTGACAGAGACAACCAAATTACAATAACCGAAAAACGACAAAAAATAATTTCTGCAGCGAAAGTGTAGTTGGATAAACTAATTTTGATCGCTGTACATTAATACTTACTTTTTGTCCGAATAATAGTTTAGGTATCTGCCTAGTATTCATTCATTTTAAGTAGAAGTAGTATAGTAGTAGCAATTTTAATAGTCACAATAATAATTACTTGCTGAGTAGAAAATTACTATAATTAATATTTTATCAGTATTAATTATTTATTTTTATTACTTCCATTTTAATAATCTATAGCTCCTTTAGTAATGTTGATTTAGCAGTTTTTAATTTATCAAGTCGCTTCTGAAGGTGGGAATTTGTTGTTTCCAATTCATCTAACTTTGACTGAGCCTCTCGCAACTGTAACGTGATCAATAAAAGTAGGTTATTCACATGCTGATGGAATCTAATCTTTAACAACGTACAACCGTTACGTACCTCTCTCTGAAGTTTTCGTTTTTCTATTTTCAGATCGTCCTCTCTGGCTTCCGCTTCTTCTGCTGCAGTTTTAAACCTCGTTACCTGACTATCTAACCGTGCCACCTGCAATATATAATTTCCGTAAATTGGTAAAATAGCGGCGCAAGTGGAAAAAAGTTTGTAGGTATTGTATAATGAACTTACGTTGGCCTGCATCGTGGCAATTTCCTGCTCATATTTTTGTGTTTTAAAGCGGTAGTCGGCTAGTTGCTTACTTGCATCTTCTAGGGAAAAAATTCAAATAATGCAAAGCAATCCATAATAACATTATCACAGAGAAAATAGTTGCTGGATATCCGGGCATATTTTACTCACTGTGTGCGTCAATGCTATCCTCATCCGGCCCATTTGTGTACGCTGACGAATTAGAAGCATTATGTTGCGCCCCGCCTCTATCACCTTTACTATGTTTATTTCGTTCTTCTTCTAGTTCTATAGTCAATCTTCTAATTTGATCTAGCAGGTCGTTCTTTTCTTCAAGAAATTTTTTCAATCTAACATCTGAAAAATAATCGTTTATACAAACCGTTAAAACAAATTTTTAGAAAGGAAATTCATTTCCTTCTAATGGTGATATAGAAAGGAGGAGTGCACAACTTACCCAATGAACCACTTCCTAAAGACGTTAAAACTTGAGCCGTTTCTTGTGTTACAAGCGACCTTTTTATTCTCGTTTCTTTCTCTCCATTTCCTAGATCGACTTCTACTTCGTTTTCAACTACGACTAGACCGTATTCCTGTCATGATTATTATAAAAATCAATAATCAATATAGTTTTGTCTGACAGCCACTAGCCACACGACGCGACGGGTACATACATAGTACATCACATAACAACAGTAGAAATCGTTGACGATCTCACGCACGCCCACAAAAAAACACGTAACTCCATACCTACGACGAATATGATATACATACCTTGATTAACTCCTCCTTTTCCAAGAGCTGTGCTTTACAATATTCTAGTTCATCTTTTAATTGAGTCGAAAGTCGTTTCAAATTTTCGAAGTCTCTGCATTTATCCCTATATTCTCGTTGAAGCAGCGTGAGAGATTCTTCAAGATCTTCAATCTTGTCTTTCAGTAGTTCCACTTGGTAAGTAAGTGCGGATTTTTCATTATCTAGTTGTGCGTTGTGCACCATAGATTTTCTAAATTTATCTTCAAGCTCCTTCAGCTCGTGCTGCAGACCAGAAAACCGAAAAATCAATTAGATCCATATCACGCACGAAAATCATGTTACTTTTCATGTTACAAATATTATTTGCTAGCTATTAACGTTACGAAACCCTTCGTCACATTTTCCCTTACCCGCATATCCCTTATGCTGACCATCCCATCCTCAGACGAATCTTCCGAACTTCTGCGACTTGAGTGATAGCTAGCAGAACCTACTGAATGTGATGGGGCCCGGTGACTCCCTAATGCTACACGAAACGCCGCACGATTAACAACATCTGTGAAATCATTTTCAAGTCATAAAGGTTCACTCAAAACAACTCAACGCAAACTCAACCGTTTTCTTTAGTACAAGGAACAAAAGTAGTAGCAACAAAAAACTGTAACATGCTCCACTTGCTCTTGACAGGTTAATCACATTTCACATACTTATTCCATATGAGCAATAAAATCCAATCCACACACACAAAATAAGCTAAATCGAGACGGTTTACCTCCTCCAGTTCCCGGCGTTGAGTACATGTCATAGTGGCGATCCGCGTTTTCGTCATACTCTTTTTGCTGTTTTTCCAACTCTTTCATGCGGATTTCTCTGGCTTCCGCTCTTGCCTGACGTCGCGCAGCTAGTCTAGCTTCAGCCTAAAATCATATGGGAAGGATAAGCAAAAAAACGGTAAGAATCATCATCACATAATAAACCTAACCTAAGCATCGTCACCACTTCATCGGCCTGATATATCGTGATCGTCGTCACTGATAAAAATCTAAAAATATTATATCACGGGAATAACTGAAGAACTGAAGAACATGTATCAAAACACCGTGTGGTAAACCTCTAGCTAGAAATTTAATACCGCCATCCACGCTAAAACATCAATACACGGCAACCTTTTTCTCCTTTTTCCTCAGCAATCGTGGAATCGTTATTCTAATAACAGTCACAAGTCACAACTACAACGTTCAGTCAACAAACTACACACATACAACTCTTGCCAGTGTGTCATGATGAGGCATAATATTTAGGTGCAACGTCTAAAATTAAACTGAGCAAAACGAGACGATCTCTACTCTGTAAAGCAGGAGTGACCAACGGAAATGTTCACCTTGTCTGTTTCCCCATTATTCATTATTTCAACAATCGCACGCTTTTTGACCGCAGGGTAATAAATGTATTATTTTCAAAATTAGTTAGTGTGCAATAAAATAAGCGTTTCTAACTGTAGACATAAAAATACAATAACGAATATAACGAGTCACATATGACGTAGTTTTTTTTCTTAGGATGATGCACACCAAAAAACTGATACAAAAGTACAAAAATACGTAAACAACAGACCAAACACCCTTACTTTTTATAGTGCAATTATTTTGTTTTTTTTCTGTTATTTTTCAACACAGCATAGCGCACCGGTGGTGGTAGTGGAGTGGAGGCGCTGTGTTGCTTTGTTATGATTGTGGTGTACGCAGTAATGCACTGCATAACTATACAGCCAGTCATCAACCTCATCAACCCTTTTTGCTTTCCTCAGTTTCTTGGTTAACGCCTTTACTAAGACACCTTTTCTGTGTGGATGAAAAGAAATGGAACAAAAGAGCTTATCGCTGTAGCCAGTTACGTACACGCTTTTTATAGACCAGACCAGCGTGTATCGAGTCGTATTTCTGTATTTTTTGTACGTTTTCGTGAATCAAAATCGTGTATCAAAACGTAAATATAAACTAACCGAGACTGCATTGCGGAAGATCATAAAAACACCATATTTCATCATCATCTCATCATCACCTCCGTACCACCATCATCAATAATTCACACTCGAACCACAACGAAGAAAGCAAAAGAAGATGATGGAGGAAACGTGGCGAACAACTCTCAACTCAACTCACTACGGTGGAAAAAAGGAACAAGTTTTTTTGGGTTATTTTTTCTGTTCACTGTAAATAAATTAAAGAGAAGAGGCTTGTACCTAATACTAATACCTAGAGCAGCAGCCGTAAAAAATAGTCAAGAGACAGTCAGTCAGGGCTCAAGGAGTACGCTTACAAGTAGAAATGAGATGCACGTTTTTCATTTATAATTAATTTGATGACGCCGTGAACTATGACAGGAGAAAACTGTGGCGCTCACAAGTAAATGAAGACAAGGTAGGTAATTCATACGTTGAGTGGTGTTCTGTACTCTTTAAAAGCAAATGGCGTATCGCATGAAATGTTTTTCGTTGTACATCAAAAATGTGTACTTTTTTCAACGTTGAAAACGATGCACGAAACGACGTTGATGTCAATGCCAAATTATCAGTACGCATAGCGAATTTTTTCAATAGAAATAGAGCTGACTCAAAGTGAAAAGTAATATTTTAACTACTGTGAAATAAGATTACTTAATGTACTATTAAGATTTTTGGATAACATTACATCATCATTGACATCCACAAGGTAATCTATAATTTGCTCATTTGGAAACACGTCTCCATCTGCGGGTATATTTGTTTGTAAGCTACTACTGTTTCTTCTCCGCTGACCACTATCGTGCATAGGAGACTGTGGCGACTCTGAGCTAGTCGCCCTGTCGATCGAGTTAATCATTGAGGATTCACTCATTTCGTCGTCGTCATCATCATCATCATCCTCCTCGTCATAATCCTCGTCGTCGCGTTCCCCTCTTCTTGGTACTGGAGGAAGGGGAATTGTGTTGCTCTCCAGAGACTTGTTCTTACTGCTCTTCATAAGTAGCACGTCTACTTCCACATTTTTTACCTGTATGCTTTCACCCACGTCACTAACAAACTGCTCATCTCCATAATCCTCAAGATTTTCCAAGTCTGCGTGTATACTCCCACTGTTGCACAACTCGGGCGTTTCTTCCACTACCGCCGGAGGAACTCTGGTGGTGGCTGTCGTGTCAAACACTTTCTCTTTCCGAGAATCCGTCACAACACCAAACCCGAAAGGTTTTACCTCCACATCCGGAGTCTTAAAGTCTTCATCGATCTCGTCAATTTTTGCAATAGACACTTGTAAACTATCCCCGTCTTTACTTACACCACTACCATTTTCTAACGGCAAAGAATCCAACTGGAATTCGGAGGGGATGGAGGGTAAGCAGCTGCTACTGTAATTTTCTTCGTTATCTGGAGTGTCCATGCGCGCATCAGTAAAATTTTCCGAGCTGCTGCTGTGGCTTCTATTTGGACACCCCCCACATCCCCCTCCTCCCCCAACTAACACTACTGCTTTGTATATTAATGTCACAACTTTCACTACCACTCTCGTCTGCTAACCTAATTGGCTCGTCGTCCTCGTCAATCTTTTCTGACTGCGACTGTTGTTGTAGCTCTGCAAGTTTCTCAGCTGACAAGACGCTTACAATGACACTCTCATTAATACTACCTTGTTGGCTACCCCCCGTTTCCGACAAAATTACTGACCCTATTTGTTCGTTCTCAGTAGCAGCGGGCGCTGCCGCCGCGCTTGACTCCGATTCCACGGAGGAATTTAATGAATCACTCATTGTGTTTTTATATTGTTTTCAAGCAACACTCTAGTAGTCTAATCCTCTCAAGGATTTATATATATGAACACGAAAAAAATGCTACCAAATTAAAACTAATCAATCTACCAATAAACTAAAACTTTGCCGTGTATATATCTGTACTATGAACAAGAAAACATTCTTTCGATTCCTTCATCCTCCAAGGAATGTAAATGACTATATAAGGGAGAGAGAAAATGTGATGATATAATGGTGTGGCGTTCGTTGGTCTCTATAATGCTGTGTACCTCCTGCCTATTTATTCACTCATATTCAGTTTTCAATAGAAATACCATTCACTTGACTCAGAGAGAGACACGCTGCAACCACAATAACAACTCCTCCACCATGAATTACAAATCGCAGTGGTTATGTGGAAAAAATGGAAATGTTAGGCTGGTGAGGAATAATGTACGCATATAATGATGATACTTGTTTAAAAATCTGTGGAATTGTTTGCACCAGCAGCACCCGATGACGACGACGATGAAATGAAGATGATCTAAAGATAATAATAAAAATGATGCTGTATTTTTTGCATGCATGCACACACAGGTATATCTGTGTGTTATTCCACTGTCGTTGCTGCTGATGATGAGAATTTGTGAAGTCTCACAAACTTAAAATTTTCCCATGATTCTGCGAACAAAAAGCAGCAGCGGAGTTTATATACAGCTTTATCCCTGTACACCTTGAAAACGTCGTCGACAACATGGATGTTGATGACTCTGCTGTACATTTCATTCTCATCCTCACTTCATCATATCACCAACCAACTACCACAAAACAGCCGTAATTAGCCCATCATATAATAAAATTATCTTCTCTATTCAAAAGCACTTTGGCTGCAAATGTACAGTAACGTTATAATGGCTCTGTGAATATTATTTCCTACTACTGCAATCGCACGAAATCAAGTTGCATCCAGTCCGTATGTGTGGAACAAAACAAAGCCCAAATTAAACTCTTTAAAACTGTAAACTTTTTAAACACCAACATTTATCGTGATAGTTTGTCGTTTTCTTTCACAGGATAATGTTCCTCACACCATCCTCATCAGTTTCACTCGCTTGTCTCCGCCAAAAATGGCAATGCCCTTCTTCACTCCGTCCACAACGACGTTAGTGAAGGGAATTTTTGAGGAAAATAAAGTAAATACTAGAATGAGTTACTACTTTGAACTATGTGAGTCTGCACCACGAAGACAGAGAGTTATTATAAGAGAAAGGAAAAAAACAACAACAAAAGTTTATCACGCATCCTCTGATTATGCAGCAGTCAATGTCTACAAAATTGATGGACTGCTGGTTAATACATCTCTCCAAAATGTACGTCTCGTGTTATGTAGTGCTGCTAATACGTATTCATCCTTGCATATTAAATGCTGAGCCTATACTAAGCAGGCTGGATTATGACAACGGACGGACCAAGAAGATTATGACGTGCCAACGAGGCGAAATGTTTCACAACAGAATAATACATTAATGATGATGATGATAATGACGACCAAGTAGTGTGTTTCGTTAATTGCTACACATTTTCATCCTATCTACACAACGAAACGGCACATTTTTTTTACCAACAAAGCGAAAATATCGCATATATTATTAGCAGGATTATTTATTTTCCTATTGTGAAATGTAAAACTTCTTTTTTACTGCAGACAGGCAGGTAATGTCTCTTCTCCTACAACAACACCAGTTTACATGGTGGTGTGCACACACACGTCCTCCACCCTTCACAATACAATACGTACTAACAACTAACTAACTCTCCGGCTAAATATCATCGTGATCATTCCATCATCCAGCCCATCATCATCATCATCATGATCCGCTTTATCCCTTGAGATTACACAAAGCCTCGCTTTTCCCAACAAAATCATTTATTTTGATGGTGTGCCTGAACATACATGAGTATGCTGATATTTGGTTAATGTAATACCGAATGCTTTGGGTGTCGTGTCGTGTGTATAAAATATCGGTAAACCCATATGAACAATTATGGAAACGCCAACGAATTGAACACGGATATACTGTATTACAATATTTTATGACACGCTAAAACGCTATATGATTATTTGACACAAAATACAACAATGTGCACTTGATCATCATCACCATAATATTTTCAGGCTGGTTTACTTGCTGCACTACGAAACTCTACATGCAGTCATAATAATACCAAGAAATATTACTATTATTATTAGAAAAAGTGTAACAAGAGCAGCAGCAAAGGTTCTACAATACTTTCACGGTTTTTGATCATTATCATCAACATATTTTTTTCAGCTACACAAAATAATATGCGATGGCAGGTACAAAAACAATACAAAAACACAATATTCTCAAGAGCACTCTCTCTCTCTCTCTCGTTTATTTCGTTGCTTTATAAAGCCATCTCCCGCAGACCAACAAAGTAGTAAAGGAAGAAGATATAGGTATATGGTTGGTGGTAAACCAATATTTTCCGATATTTTTTCTCTCTTTTCCTTGGGTTACGATGTTGCTGATAATGACGACGTGATATGATGGTGATGACTTATAAACGATACACAGAGGAAAAACTATAACTGACTATGTGGTAGTATTACTACCACCGCCATCGACTAAAAAATATTACAACATCTCCTTCCTTTTCCTCCTCCTCACAACATGCACAAAATTCCTTATGGACATTGTATTTTGGATACGGGAGCAGACAAGAAATAGTAGCACACGACGACGATGATGGCAAGTACAAAACAGCAGAGTAGTATTAGTAAAATGTTTTATAGAGAGAGAATAATAATTTCTCTCTCTCTCTCTCTCTCTTTAGTCGCTTGTTGTAATAATTCTCCTTGATAGGGAGGTTGTCGTGCTGTTGCCGTTTTTCTTGTTTTCTTCCATGCAACAACATCTCTCCCAACGTCGTCGTCACTAACATCATCATCATCGTCAGCGTCATCATCATTATTATCAATTGCGATATATATCATGAGGAAAAAATACAATGGACAACAGCCCACATATCACATTATCATCATCATCATTCTCATCATTGCGCACATAAATACATAAACGGTCAAGTCGAGTCAAGTCAGGCCACCACGACGGGAGCAAGCCTAAAGGAATACTTAAGTAATAATAAGATAGGTGTTCAATATGCATATATAAATGTAGGTAGTTAAAGGTAGTACGAGATATGGCATTTATATGGATTACTACCATCATCCAACGACGACGACTACTACTACAGGTGTAACCAATATTATGGCAGGAGAGGGAGAACACAAGAAACTTTTTTGGCTTCTTCTGCAGTTTTACCCATCATCAAGAAAAAAAAGTCGTACCATTATTACCAGCTATTATCATTTTTGTTTCTCATTCAAAAGCTTCTTATGTACGCAGCAATGCACACAGACATACGCAAAGAGAGACGCCACCACCACCACCACCAGAACACACATTTTTGGCAGTTAAGGACGCGTAAGTAATATGGTTATTGTGAACGACAACCATTTTTAGGTATATTGATATATCATCAGGATCGTAATCGTCGTCATCAGCATCATCATCAAAACTGGTGGACAGGATCACAGGTATAAAGTTTCTGTACAAAGTTTCAATTTTCAACCTTTTTCCTAAAAGGCGACCTGACAAAAGGAGTTTTTTTGGATTTGACAGGGTTTGTACAAGTTGCTGTGTAGTACTGTGTATGTGTGTGTGAGGTGGAGTGTGTAAAAGTCAAAGTCACTTTTCCTCTATTCTTCGTACATTCTCCATATTGCATCGTGTTTAAGAAGACAAATCTCTCTAACCTAACCAGCCACACAAAAGCTATTACTATTCCCCTGGTTTTGTAAATACTCTCTAAATACAGCCATTTACCATTTAAGTTATAGACCGGAGAGGGCAGTCAATATTTAGCTAATTTTTCAACATGAAATACCGACGTGTTCATATTATTAGATGGACTACACGGCTCACAAAAGCCCATTATTTATCTATTTTCGGCAGTTTCATAATATCACACAGTTGTTAGCGTAGTAGTATGTACCTGCAGAAAAGCAAAGAGAGTGTGTGATCAAGAGAGAGAGACAGGGGGATTGTTGATGAAGTTGAACTCAACGACATAACTCTCTTTCAGCCTTCTACATCTGCATCACATTTTGGTCAGGTAAAGGTGGAATAAGAGAGAAAAAATAATATTAGGAATTTTCATTACGTTACAACTTATCCTCCTCCTCCTGTGACTCTTTTGAACAGTGTCGTATAATACGTGCATGTTTACATTGTATGCGCACAATAATTGGTGGCTATTATCATGATGATGATGAGGATGATGATGATGGTGGTGATATTTTTGTACGTGCTCCGGACTACGTTAAGCTTGTCTTTTTTCCCTACTTCTCCCACTTTTTTCTCATATCATTTCATTTTGCTGTCGAAATACTTAAAATTCATGTGTTATGTATTTAGGTCTACCGGAGATAACGCGTCGTCCTTCTGCTACCAACACGCTCTCATTGGCTTGTCTGACAGTCCAGTAGTAGTGGTAGAGGAAGCGTACACGTCGTCGTGGGTTATAGCATCCCCTACGCCTGTCAGCCACGAAAAAGGGCGAAAGATAACGCTAACTGGAAAGGAGCAGATGTGCTCCACAAATCCTCCTTATCTTTCTGAAGAAAAACTGTTTTCGCCTTCAAATGCTGCTCGTAAAAATATGCCCTCTCTGTCTGATGAGCAGTGCGTGTCTGTTGAAAACATTGAGTTGAGATTGCCTCTAATAAAAATGACTGACAAATGACAAGATGACAGGAGAGTTCAAGAGAAATCACAGCGTGCTGACAGACAAATGCAAAGCAGACTACCAAATACCACACGGGCTTCTCGCCACTTTTCTACAGTGCGCTTCTTCCTCCTCGTCTTCGCCACGCACGTTAGCATGCTAAATAGTGGTGATGGGGTGGTTGGTGGTGTGTGCTCTGTCGTCGATGCTCACACATTAGCACTTATTAATGCCAAAATGGTAATCCAAGTGTGAATCTACTAACAAGTTTGGTTAAATCATCATCGTCGTATCATGTAAGTCTACAATCTGCATATTTATTATACTGTGATGAAATGTAAGGTGATATTTTATCCATCTCCACAACAGCCCCACACCATCAACGTCCACCGTTGTTCCACCTATATAAGCCCCACTCGCTGTCTCTCTTTTCTCTTCACTTCACAATAAATATACTATCATTTTTTTGCCCCTAATTCCATTCTCTCGTCATCTTGTCATCATGCCGAAGAAATTCTCTACCTACGACGACGACGACGCGAACAGAGCGCCATGACATGAACTCGTACATCTAAAACTACTACAACACCTTCAAAACTACTACTGCAGTTTTGCTCGTAACCAAATGGCTCATAATATGTATGATAATGAAGGTAAAAATGATATGATGATTATATTATTGTGTGTGTGTACTCTGTAGCACGCTGTTATTATCATCGTGGTGTGGTGTGGAGTGGCGACAGCAGCAGTAACGCTGCTGAATAACAAAAACGACATACATTTACACACGGACACGACAATTTTCATAACATATTGGGTGTTATCAGCAATATTAATACTATTGTTATTTATATATGAGAGATATCTCTCCCTTGTCTGTTGACTTTTTTCTGTGAGATATTAAGAGAGAGAGAGAGAGAGAAAGGCAGAGAGAGAGAGCAACGATAAGCTGAAAAATGCATTCGTTTTTTCGTGTGAAGATTGTTTAGTACTTAATACGGCACGTATTTCTTCTTACGTGGTTTGGTTTTTAGGAGGATTCATTATTTGCTTGATGTTGGCAGAAAAGCAAATATAACAAATAACAGCAAGACAACGAGAGAGAAAAAAAAATCTGTCCGTATATGAAACCCAAAAGGAAATGATATTTGGGAAAGCGAGACCGAGACGGCGGACATATACATACAATATAGGAGAGACATACAGTGCTGAATGAAATATTTAGAGAAAAATGTACCTATAATAATCACTCAAGAGACAGAAAAACCAGCCACCAGTCCTATATCCATATCCAACAAGATTGAAAAAAAGAGGACATATTTGTATTTAATACGATAGAGAGTACGTGTGTTTTGTACAAGACTTTTTAGTTTGTCGTGTTGTTTGAATGAATTTTTTTATCAACCCACTCATCAACATACTCATCATTCTTTAGCAGCCACTGCTTTAGTGCTGCTGCAGCAGCAGCAACCTCACGGCAGAACCAAGAAAAATAGCAAACGAAGAAGTTGTAGTTGAACATCTTTAATGGAATGATGACGGGTGCTAAACAGCTTTTCTCTGGCAGCAGGGACATATCAAAAAGTTACAACGTCAACGAAACTCTGTAGCGAGTGCTAATAATGAGACTTATTACTCTACTGTAGTGAAAAATGTACGGGAAGACGCAAGTTGTCTTCCAGATTAAAAGTTAGTAAAAGAAAAGTGGTTTTGCGGGATGGAGAAGACACGTTAAGAATGTGTACTACTACTACTACACTTAAGGAAAATCTCTGTGCTTTTCTTACTCTCGCTAACGTCTGCTCGTCTTCCGGCGTCAGCCAACTCTTGAAAACGCCATACTTATTTTGCAATTTGGCGAGACGAATTCGCTGTCGAGTGGACTTGGACGGGGACGAAATTCTGTCAAGACTGCCAGTGCTTGTGGTGCCGTTGTTGCCCATTAAGTGCACAAATCCGTTGACAAATTTCATGTCAATTATGTCTGTCGTCGAGGTGGTCACCATCCCAGTACTGGTGGAGATACGTTTGCTCATTGTGGTAGTGCTTTGCGCCACTGCCACTATTGGCGGGGGCGGGGGTGGTTGATGATGGGTGTACCCATTTGTGATTCCTTTTCCGGGGGAGGTGCCATATCCATTAACGCTGTTCACAACCGGTGGTGACGAAGCAGCAGCTGCGGGAACCAAAGTGGCATCAGTCGTGGTGCTGGCACAACTGTCCAAGTCACTGCTGGTGGTGACAACGCTACTCTGACGGGAGAATTCTCCGACCGAGCAGCTTCTTCTACCATCAGAAGCAAGATTACATTTTGTTTCAACGTTGTGACTACCACTGTGGCCGCCATTCATCTGAGACATATTTTCTTCCCCGTGGTTCATGACACCGTTATCATTTGAAACGTTTTTGCACGAGGAGGAATTGAGTTGATTGGCAGGAGTTTCACTGTCCTCCTTTTCAAAACCGTCCTCATCTCGCGGCGTAGCTGCTACTGAGTCTGAATCCCACTGATGCGCGGCCACATTTCGGGCTAGTTCAGTGACGCACTGTCTTGCAGCAGAAGACGTGTTTCCGTTACCACCGTCGTGAGTATCGGTAAATCCATTCAAACTTTTACCGTTTTGAAGTAGCCCAGGGGTGGTGGTTGTCGTGCTTAACAAGGCTGGATACGTCTGTTCTCTGGAGTAAACTTTCACCGGTCCAGAGTGATGTTGCTGACGTGTGGGAGCGGTAGAGGAGCAAGACGAACCATTAGTGTATCTGTCCATGCTCCCACTTCTGCTGTTGGAACAACTTGCCGAATGACTCCTGGACTGGGACAGCCTATTTCTTTCCAACGTCGACGTGGTGGAGGATGAAATTGTGGAGTAACTGGGAATCTGTCTGCTGAGACTAATCCTCCTGTATATTTCCGGGTCTGCACTACCACAACGTCTGGTGGACAAGATGGAAGGTGATCGCGTGAAAGAGTGATGTCGATAGCGTAACAATGACTTGCTCAATATAGGAAACATGCTGAGAGGAGATCTTTGCGAACCCAAAGCACTTGATCCCGTTCCAATTCCAGAACTGGACGGTGATTTTGGTCCTTCTGTCATCGTATTACCACTACTACCAGCCATCAAGGCATACGAATTTGAAGAAATACGTTGCACTTCAACTGTTGCGCCCCCACTGCCGTTTATAACGGCGGCGCTACTGCTCCTTGTATATCGTACTGCGCGAGCGGATCCCGGAGAAATCAAGGAAGACTTCATTGATCCCAAAAGAAGGGATTCTGCAGCAGTGGAAATGGACAAAGAGGGTAGTGGTGCGGTGAAGTGACGACTTAAAGCGGACGAGGAAGACATTGAAGATGGCGACTTTGGGGATTTCAGACTCAACCCGGGAGAATCATAGGAACTTGTGTAAGGTATAACGCTTAGAGCTTTGGAGTACGAAGTATGGCTGCCACTTAAACCACCTCCACTTCGACTACGAGTTTTCACCGAGGATGATGGCATGGTGTATTTGAATCGTAAACTGTTGTTGGTAGTAAAGTTTTTCACGTGAAATACCGGAGGACTATTGTAATTGTAATTGTCTGCCATGATGAGTCTTAGCACTAAAAAATTTAACGATGGTTATTACAAACAACAGTTGTACTCCCGTAAATGGAGTAATTCAGTGCCAAATACAGAAACCTCAAAAGAATACCGTGAGATGCAGGTGTGACCATCTCAAAGTATGAAACTGAAATGATGTCTCGTTATAATTTCCAAACCCCTGTTTCAAAACCAGACAGAAACTGTCTCCAGGAGGGAACTTAAGAACTGACTTTAAGTCTGCATTTTTATCTGCTATTAAATGGAACGTGAACGAGAGGAATACTAATTGTGTGCGGGGCGTCGTGCGTGGAGCTTTCCGGGAAGGAAACTGAAAAAAAATTGTGCGTTTCCCCCATGCAAACTTCTACTTCAGACTTGCTGTACGTTTTGTAGAGTGTATGTGAGCGTAATTATTGTGAACAGTGACTCGTCTTCACCACTGACTATACACTACAATTCTTGCCTTCACCAGGAATTTTTTTTCTCTCGTTTAAATCTTCCCTACACGACGCGCCTGGGACTATCCAAAACAGAGAACACTGTTGTTGGATTTGGAAAAGATGTTAGAAAGTTTTTAACGATCATATCAGTATCATCCCAACTCCCACCATCACCACTGGTGTATATGGTACGTAGTACAACGTACAACACAAGAAGTCACAGAAGACCAAGATTCAAGGAAGACGGAAATAGCACACACATACCATGTTGAAGAAAAAACAAACACTTTTGGAGAATTTTTTTTCTTTCTTGTTTTCTCTCTCTCTCCTCCTCCTCTCTTTCCTCATTCTTCCATTTTAACTCTTCTTGAAACTTGCCATGTCAGCCGGATTTTTTTCTGTTTTTTTATTAGCGTACAACTGCAACTCTCTGTCTTGTTGTGTGTGCGTTGTGTACGTACGTATCTGCCCTCAACAATATTGACTTCGAGTTCGTTTTCATTTTATTATTATGCTCTCCGAGGGTAATAATATCTTATGAATCTATGCGGTTTTCGAACGCGTGGCGACAACACACACAAACACTACTTGGAGCAGCAACTCCTGGTTGAGTTCGATGCTGGCTGTTGGCATATTTAAATGATGACGATGATGGGTTTTTAAAGAAGAGAGATAAAAACGGCAAACTGGTAACGGGTAAATCCTCAAATGAACGTGTGTACCGTTGCATTGCTATAAAGACTTCAAGCTCATTGCATACCATCATCACGATACAATTTGAAAAACTTCCATGTACTATACGTCTCTCTCTCTCTCTCTGTTGCTCTTCTCTTTCGTGAAAAGTCAAGAAGAAGAATGAACTGTTGAACATGAACAGGCAAAACAAAAAATCGGAACTCTTTCTTACATACATACATGCTCCATTACTCTCTCGCTTCGTTCCATGACGCTCAGGATGATACTTTCCAAAAAAATCTTTTATTTTTTTTGTGTCGAGTATCGATGTTGATAAAAAATGTGCTTCATGAGCTTTAAAAAACGATAACAAAACAAACTTCGTGTCCGTGTGGAGTACACTGCACTCTTTCAAAACGTAATTTTCAGAGTTAGATATTATGCTTAACCGTACCTATGCGTTTGTTGGCTGTTGTGGTGGTGTTGCTGTTGCATTACCGTATATAAATGAGTAGGAGGAAGGATAATAACAAAAAATGTAAAATGCATGAAATTGCGCATATTTCTTCCCTCTTTCACTTTCCCGTACTCCGAGTTATATCATATTATATTATAGCTTTCTTATAATTATATAGGTGGCCGTTCTATATATAGATATTGCACAGTGATTATAATGACGATGATACACAGAGGATTTTTAAATTTCTCGCTTCCATTACCACCACTTTCAATCTCAAGTGATTTTTTTCTCAAGCGTCTTCTTAATTTATGTGGAGAAGGAGGGAAGGAGGAGGAGAAAGGTATTTGGTTAACGGAAAAAGACGGAGGCAGCAACTAGGGAGGCTATTTAAAAACGAAACACTTCAAGCTCACATCTGTAAGAGCAGAGGGAGGAGGAGGAGAAGGATGAATAATATGACTTCATTTCTTTCCCTGAGTTGTCTCTCAGCGGAAGTTTGTATAATTCGTGAATGTATATGGTGTTTGTATAGTGTATGCAAGCACACGGTAGATTGTGGGCAAATGGTTTCACAGTTTGGAAGCGCGCATGCAAAACTTTTAGTTTCCTTTCTTGAACGTTATTTTTACCGTGAAAAGCTGTGAGAAATTTGTCGTTGGATTTGTTAGACAGAACACAGTTTTACACCAGTTGGTTGTTATTTTGGTTAAGATGTGTGGAGATTCTGTTGGTGGATTTGGTGGTGCACGGAGGCAGACTAAATCATTTTATTTTTTCCAAATTACTTTCCATTTTTGACTTCCATATAAATTGTGTACCTGTCATAATCGAGTCGTGATTGTATCGAGGTTGTTAAAATTCTAGCTAGAGAGGTTTCACCCGTTATTCTGGAAAAATTGTTGAGAAAGAGTGATCATTTCATAATTTCGTAGAAATGTGACCTTCTCGAGAGATCAATGGAAATGACAAGTGGAAACGTAAACGAGGTATTACATGTCTTGTCAATTAATCGTTTCTTTAAAATTAACATATCAATTTAATCTTTATAAAGGCTAGTTGTTTGGGCATGTGTATAAAAAAATATATTGTATTCATACCTCTTTGGCGATTTGATCGAGAGCTTGGTCTTCCACAGAGTACTGTGATTTATTAAGAACTCGACGTCTGCTGCCGATATGCCCAACATTGTCCTTGCTTTCCATCCGTTCCATCAAATGATTCAATTATATGTCCCACCGAAGACAGAATAGTGGTGGAGAAATCTTTATACGCACTAGTTAGGGTAATATTATTTCGGTGTTGACAATTGGGAACACAAAATACACTGTAAACTATTGATTCCTCTGTTAAATATTATTGTTGATTTTAAAATACTTTTGATTGAGTTGTGAATTAAGATGATGAGTGAGCACAAGAAACAAAAACGAGTATTTAAAACGCAAATAATTAAATGTTTGTTTACAAGTCCTAACTAGATTTCAATGAGCACTTTCAGCGGAAGTAATCTACACTTTCTCCACCATGGATGTAATATACTTGTGCGTTCCACATTGTAAATTACCTATTTGTGCGGTACAATATTTTTTGATATGTTTGTCCTTTTCTCACTGAATACAGGCAGAGACAACAACTATTTATCTTGATTGTTTGAAGCATGAAATAGTGTTGATTTTCAACATGTCGTAACGTAACCTAGAAGTCTCTTTCTTTGGGTTGCTTTGTAAGATTTTGGTAGAAAATTATTATTCAATTTACAAGAAACTTTATACGAAGTCTGTACAAAATATTAATTTCACAAGTGAATTTTCGTCGTTGTCAGTTTAGTGAAAAGTGTAGAAAAGTATAAAATTCCAGTCTTTGCAGGACACGGACGGGAAAATAGTTATTTTTTGTCACAAGAGAAAGAATATAAGAACCGTTTGAAAAGCGGTTTTTCTTTCATCAGACTATTACAGACAGATTAAATACATTTTTCACGGTTTTGAGTCGCTTGTGGTCACAAAGAGAGAAAGTGAATTATTATTGCTTGTGTGTATACAACAAAGTTTGAGCATTTCTTATTACTACATTTTACAAAGGATGTTAGTAAATGTAAAAAAACTAATACAGTGTTAACTCGTGACAATGGCGAATTTTCCGTCGAGTTGCTCTTCAACGTGCTGCAATGAAAGCACTTCCGGTGCAAAATTTGTTGCGGATGACACGGTGGAAATCTGTAATCATAAAAGATTTTATAAATATTAATAATTCCAGTAGGTAGTTGAGACTAACATTTCCAGAATAATGTTATCGGCTGAACCTGTATAGTAAAATAAACAATTCAGTGGTTAATAAAATAATTATGGCGTTGAGTTTCCCTTGAGTTACTCAAATTGAGCAGTAAAAGTATTGTGTAAAGTATAGGATGTGTAGATACATTTAAAACTTACCATTAATTAAATTTTGTTAAAATATGGATTTTAATAAAAACGACTGAAAGTCGAACGAGGTCACGTTTCTCTCCAATTTCGCTTTTTGTCACAAAATGTGTTAATATATATAATACAACGGCGGATAACTGTTGCTTGTTGCACTGTACAAAAATAGTTTATAAAAATATTTGTCCACGGTGGTGTTTGGAAAGTTTTTTTTTTACCATGTATTTGTCAATTATAAAAAACTTCCGCTCCCTCGTAAAAAATGTATACAAAGTCTTTAGGGAATACACGTCACATTAGTCACGTACGTGCAATTTCACACAGTAACACTTCACACCTCAAACTGGATAACGATTAAGTGGTTTTCAATTTTTCCCATCTCCAAATTATTACACTTGACGATTTTATAGAAACCCCCAAATAGCCTGGCTATCTTTACTGCACTTATCATCCACATCCGGTGAGCCCACCACCCTTTTCCCAGTTACTCCCTGGTTTTCCGTGTATTGCCAATTACCAAAAATTGCCACTTTTTCAGTTAGCACCATCACCCACTGCAACATTCTCTCACTCATTATTTCATTTCCCTTTTTGTGGCCACCATCACTCCGTCCATTTGTTACTCTCTCTCTCTCCCTCTCCCACTAATTCATTTCCCACAACCACTAATAATAACTGTTATTAATATTATTATTATTATTTAAATTCTCTCCATTCCATAATTACGCTCCTCTCCTCTAAACTAAGCCAACCTCGTCGTTAGCCGATGACCAGACAATCATGTCCTCATCTACCCAGTCAAAGTCAAGGAGCAGTATTGGTGGTGGTGATGACGATGGTGGTGATACGGCAAATTTAAATTTCTTTTCTCTCTCTCTCTCTCTCTCTTCCTGTTGAGTATATATTATTCTCCGCTCTCTTCCTCTAGAGATGTATGTGCTTATCCTTCTAATCCTCTCTCTTCACAACTTTTTTCTTTGACATTGATTTACAAAAAACACACTGTGTCCATGTAGCAAAAGAGACTTCCTCTTCTTTCCCGACCTCCTATTACAAAACTTTGCTCGTTCCTCATGATAAAAGAAACTATTACTATCAACTATTATGATTATTGCTCCTCTTATGAATTATCATCATCATCATCCTCTCTCTCGCTACTTTTCTTTCTCTCTCTCTCTTACACTATCTTCTACTCAACCTCAATTTTCAATTCATTCAACCACTTGACTTTTTTACAACTTGTCCTCTCCGAAAACAGCAGCAGCAGCAGCAGCAGCAACAACAAGATCATAATATATTATTATTGTACAGTATTTAGGAGCAGCAGCAGCAGCAGCATACCTAAAATCTAATAAGATTGCATTCTTCTTGAAATTTTGTATTATTATTATTTTGTAGCTGTCGTAAGTAAGTTGTGCGTGTAGTAGCACTAGTAGTAAAGCTGGCGATGGTAGTATGTCATATTACATGTACATTCATTGTGTACATCGACCATTATTATTGAATCTTATGAATCTGTGTTGTTGTAACACATACATACATATATTCAGATAATAATGTTTTGCCGTACTAATGTGATTTCTGTGTACTACTACTCCACTCCTCTAGTCTCGCTGGCTCTACTCTCTAGTTTTAGTTTAGTGGATGAAGAAAATGGTAAGAAGCAAAGAGAGAGAGACAGAGACAGAGAGAGAGAAGAAAAAAAGTTAGTCCTGTCCTGTTTCTTCGTCTTCTCTCTTCTTTTTTACCATTATTACTGCATGTTGTACTAAATTGTGTCTGTCTGCATCTTTCTCTCTTGTGCTGTCTGTTGACTGTTGTGTTGTTTGTGTACCACTACCGCTGTGTTGTGTACGTGCACACATACAGTCCACACTTTCTGCTTGTCTACATGTAAGTAGATGACTACATGGTACATGTCGTTTATCAGGATTTGGGATTGGGATGATGAGAAGAACAGGAAGATTGCAAAGGAGAAGAAGTAAGGAGGCATCATCAAGGATCAAGCATATCTATGAAAAAGTCTGAAGGAGAGAGAGAGAGAGAAGGTGGTGTTTTTAGTACGCGGACACGGACGGACGTGGGACGAGAAAGCGCTGCGTTAGCTTTTAGCTGATCGTGAGAGTTCTTTGAGAGAATAGTGGAGGTATGTAGTAGTAGTAGTACTAGTAGTAATAATAATAACAAGAGTTGATGATGATCGTAAGAGAAGATCAGAGAGATTCCGACAGAGCTGTTGTTCTCGCTGGCTGCGTTGTTGAGTTGCTCAACTTTGTTGTTATATTAGTAAACGAAAAAAAGCGCTGTATACTGACGATGATGATGATGTGCATGGCGTAAACTGATAGATAAATAAATAATATAGGTATGTCTGTAGTACGAGAGTACACCATTAAAACAGCCATTTCATCATCGTTTCTCTATTAAGCCCTTACTTTTCTTACTAAAGCCTATTGACAAGGCGAAGGGAACGGGACGGATAAAAAGGATATACACTGTCATGAGCGCTTGTCTTGTGAGTGTACATGTGTGTGTGTGAACATAAGACTATTCTCTCTCTTTCTCTCGTAGCCTGTTTGTATTACATTGTCATCATCGTCCTGAAAATGGGAAGCACATCAAAATCAACACACTCTGCGCCCAGATAGCAAGAAAAAACTGGCTTTTTCTCTATTATTACGACGCGTAGTAGTAAATTGGGAATAATAATAGGGAAAAACTAACGAGAAGCATTGCAGGCTTTTAACGTTTGAATGAACTTGCTCAGATAATGCATAGTATTACGTTTTTCTACAAGAAACTGAGATTTTTCCATTAAAAACGTTAGTGTAATCGTAATCTTTAGGAGGATGCTTATATGGTGTGTACAGACAAATCTTTGTGGGCATTTGCCTTTAGTTCAAGGCGTTGTACTTGTACTCTAGTCATTTCTCTCCTACCCCTTTGTCATCATCATAAACATTCACAGAGGCCGGTCCTGTTTAAAGCTAGTATGAAACAATGAGAATCTTTTATCTTCACATCTCTGGTAAATATGTAAATGCCAAAAGGGTGAAAACGGAGACACAGAGTGAATTAAACAATGAAACAATATATTAAACTAAACACTGTCATTATTGTTATTATAGATTGGGAAAAAGATGAGTAGTAATAAGAGTAAGATGGAACTACAACGATGATTTTTACTCATAACAAAAGATACGACCAAGATGGTAAGCCTGCTTTCATCTAAGAAAGTCTTCAGTTTTTTTACTCCTCTGGGCTACATTTGGTATTGGTATCGTCATTCTCATCGTCGTCGTCATCATCAGCATACCGGCACGACATTGAGCATACATGTATGTCTATTAACAAGAGTGATACCTTGCGTCCTCCTTTTGTTTAAAAAAGACAAGATTGTCAAGCATTTTTCTCTACGTACTGCAGATGCAGCTCTGCCACTACAATTATAAGTGTGACTACTAACTTGTTAACTACTGAAAAAGTATTCAGTAGTTAATAACATTGTCTTCCTGTCTGTCTGTTTGTGTGTCTGTAAACACGATAACTTTTGAACGCAATTTTTGTTAACATTCTATTTCACCAATCGATAGATATTGTCAATAGCTTTTATTAGTTCGAAGATGATTTCTTGGTGTCATCCTCCCGGGGGTTAGCGGGGTCACAATTTTTTTTAAATGACAACCATAGCTGAAAATTGGTATACAGATACATAAGGATTAGTTATAACTTATTATAACATTTTGAAAAGTTTCATCCAAAATGATTGACCCTTTTGACCCCCCGGAGGCGTCAAAGTTGGGCGGGGGTTGACTTTTTCAGTAGTTACTCATTAGCGTTACACGCTTCTCGTTTATTGTCTACTTCAAATTCCCTTCTGTGGTATTGTTGTTGCGACGGATGGTGATGATGATTATGATCATGAC
>JAHZNB010004749.1:0-12191 GCA_027744295.1 Callyntrura guangdongensis
TCCAGAAAGTAATAAATTCAAAAAGTATTACGACCAAAATTGAAGTTGATTGTGCTGTGTTAGAGAGCCAGAGAGCGAGTGCAGAAATTGTGGGGCTGCTCAGTTAGAAGTTGGTATTGATGAATAATCCTTGTTGTCTGAAGTACCCAAATTTAGTTTTGCAAGAAAAAATATATTTGTTCCACTTTAATAGAAAAATGAACTTTATCCGTAAAAAGTTTAGGTTAAAAACCTAATCCACAAGCTTATTCAATTTGCAAAAACAATTCTTCAGTCGTAAGTTTTTTAGTTTAGTTTTAGAAAAACAACTTCATGGTAACAAGACCCGAGTAAGTTTTAAGAAATTCATATTACATAAAATCATTAAAATTTTATGAACTAGAACCGACCTGGAATTTTAGACCTGCGAAAACACGATTATAAGGTACCTACAAGTTACGACAAAACTGGTCAGTCGTAAACCAGGTTGTCAAATAGATCCATTTCTATTTTAATAACGATTACGTTTACAGTAAAAATGTATATTTTAGAGAGAAACATAAATTGGCGGTGTTAGGAAGTTCTACTTTGTAAGCGATGTTTGAATGCGTGCCTTTATTAAATGATGAAACTTTTTCATGTTTTCGTATTGTCTGTTCGTCGTTTATTCGTCTACTACAGGCAATATAATTCTCCCAGGTGGCTTAGTTCGTGAACATTGGTATATCATTTGTACATCAATGGATATGAAATGTATTTTTGGATCGGACGGTGGTCATGCATTAGATTAAATGGGTTGGAAATTTGCCAATACATGTAAGTAAGCAAATGTGTATTCGCGCAACTGTAAATTCTATAGTTACAAGATTAACTTTGGATTAGTCGACCTTGGATCTAACACTTACTTCACCCTAGAACAACTTACATACCTAGTTAATGTTAAAATCAACAAACGATTTCTATGCTAAGATTTGAACCTATTCTTAACTCCGGCTATTGATTCTGTCAGTTAGTTGCGTATAACTTAATTTCAATGTTTATAAGTAATAAAAATACACTTTTTTATTTACTTGAAAACAATTAATTAGAAACCATGTACCTAACTCGAACGGAATAAATTCTAGTTCTTTCTAAGTAGGATCACTTGTGAGATATTTAATAATTCATAAAGTATAAAAAGAAGTATACACAATTTTTATTTACTACGCAAACGGTAATAAGTTTTGTGTTATGTTTGATAGTTTTAATACAATCCGAATTTTTTTTATTTTGTAACATTATTTTACAAATTTCTTTTCTCAAAATTAGATTTTAAATAAGAGTGATATATAGAGCCCTAACTAAATTACGAACTGTTACAATCTTTATTTGCTTAACTCACGTCCTAAAAAAATGAAGTATTAAATATATTTCCAGACATATTTTTTTAAATCGGTGACTAAATTATGAGTCTAAAATATAACATTCAGGGTGTTACATGTGCACTGAACAAATCTATTTAGAATTTTATGCTCACTCTTGTTTGATATTTTAAATTGCACAAATATTTATTTGTGCAAGCATTGTTTTAATGTTTCATTTCCCAAATAATGTGTTTTCCCTATACATGTACGTATGTGGATGGTGCTCTTGTCCTAATATCTATATGTATGGTAAACAAAGTTCACAAATATATAATCTTCTTCTGAACCAATCAATAAATACTCGCATTAGAAGTTAAATATACAGTGGAAGTTCAACTTTTATGACTCATACATTATGCAAGACAAAAGTTCCATGAAATTGATTGGTTGTGAGCATAATTAATATATAAAATTTTGGAAGAAAACCCTAGATAAAAAATTACGAAAAAAAGTTAAAAAAATGATCCTGTCAAAAATAAGGAAAAACTGTTATTTTGTAGCACGAAAACCAAAAATTAACACATCAAAAAGCCTAAATATTTAATATCATATAAAATTGAATTTGCGTTTTGTAGCATTGTGAAAATCTTGACAACATGCACATACTTCTTTATATAACACTTTTATTGTGTACTAAAACGGTGTCACATGTCAGGTAAATCGGAGGTTCCCATTGGTGAATAAATATATCAGGGTGAGTATGGGGAACACGATTCTGGGGAAAAATTTACATGAAAATGTTTGGCATTTTTTTATCGGAGTTTTAAAACGCCCGAATTTAGTACTACGCACGCTTGGTACATACCCACACACAAAGTTTCAGTGCTGTCATCTCGTAATTCATCGATCGTAATTTTGCGAAAACTTTTTTCCAAAAGTTTCTCATTGTCACCTCACCTTTTCAAAATTAGTGATAACGATAACTAAATTTTAGGACCGACTGTGTTGTATACTCGAACACTGGCACGAAGTTAATTCAGAAACAAACACATTGTATTGTTGACATAAATACAAACCACTTGAACGTATTATAACTTTAAAGATTTTCATATTTGCTTGAATGAATTCATCGTTTATCCATACAAACTCTTCAAAGAAAATTACGTACGCTATTAATATAAAGTCCACGCGACACCAAAAACAAGGAATAAAGGTTTGAAATTTCTCATTTTAGGACCATTTTTTCAGATTTTTTAGTAAAATACACAGAAAAATGCCGATTATGCGAATTTATGCAGTATTTTTCAAAATTATGCAAATTAATGCAAATTATGCGAATTTATTTTAAGAAAAAAGTATCACTGGACTCGTCATTCGGTCTAGTTTAATTCTGCCTGGCCGTTCAGGGTTTAATAAGCAAAATGCAAGTTAATGCAAAATTATGCATTTGGTTGGCCCTGGTAATGAGTTTCATATACCTGATTAAACACATGGTGGCAATTTATGGAAAGGACCATTTGCCGCTGTCGGTAATGTGTCCCGCGGCAGGACATGCTGGGGGTAGGAGGTGATGGCGTTGAATTGTCCACGGATAAAAGCGGAAAGCGATGCTTTACCCGTGTACGGATATTCCGGCGAATCTTCATCACATGGCAACTATTCCTAAACCCAGGCAACGATAAACATGATATTGCTGATAATCTACACAGCACAAAGCATGAAAATGAAAACAAATGCGCAATTGAAGTGAATGACTCGTAAATTAATTCGCTGACACAGCCGCCGGAGCATTTTAGTATGATAATGGAATGAGTATGATGCATAACTTGGATTGCATCCGACTTACAACTGATAAAATCCGTTCAATGACATTTATCGTCTCACCTTATCTAATATCTACATCAACACAACACATGCTCCAAAACAACAAAACATTTTCCTGAAAATGAGATGCAGTATGCAGTTTGTCTGAGTTGTTATAACTTGTAGAGCTTGAGGATTTCTGTACAAAGATAAACACCTAGATAGAAGTCAGGAATTCATGTTTTTTTTAAAAATCATTTGTACACAATTTTTGCTCAAATTATGAGTAGGTGGAACGACTGGGTGGGAAACCAATTGAAAAAGACATTTATTGGCAGAACGTTCAACAGCTGGTTGAAAGAACTCAAACTGTGATATCCTCACAGTTATAGCTTCCAAAAATATTTTAATTTCAACTGTCAGTATTTCAACGGCTGGCATCGTTACCGTTAAGTTGGACAATGAGGCGACAAGTGACAAATCATTCGAGAAAATGGAGGGACTCATTGTATCGGGAAAAACATTTCCCTTCCGAGGAACCAACTCTATTGACTACCTAACCATTGTTATAAAGCGTTCATCAGGTGATAATTCCGACAATATTACCGCAAAAAATGTCATGACTTATGCAAACGAGAGTTATCGGGTGGATGAAAATGGAACGCCATGGCCACTGAACTACGACACGGGTCTTTAAATTTTGGGTTTGAATCATTTACGATAATAATATTTTAATAACAATCAGGTGTTATATAATTTTTTAAAATAAAATAAAACAAGAATTTTTCATATCATAGTGCACGTCTTATTTCATATTTATTGTATATAGACTGCGCACTAATGAGGCAATAATAATCACGCATTGTTCCATTCATTATATTTCATGGAAAACCTTTGAAATTGGATTTCTTCTCCCTCTTCTGGAAACGTTGGCAGGTCGGATGACTCTGATGTTTCAAGACGCTATATAGGAAACTGTAACACGAACTATTCTACACACCTACACTGCTCTTATTGTCATAAAAGGAAAAAAATAAAAACGGGGGAAACTCTTTTCTCATGTAATAATTGACTTTATTGTAGGCTCATTGTTACAATCGGGAACTCAATCTTATTTATGTTTAATTAATTTTCCTATTTTGACTCATCTTAAGGCATTGTGACACTTAGTGGATATGGTCACTCATTTCTGGGTGTTCATTACACACGTTTAGCAATAACCTTCCGGAAGGATGAATGGAAAATATGCTTATTGATTCGATTCTTTTGTCATATCCCCAAACACCAGGCAATGTGCAACTGCAGAGCTGGGTCCTGTGCTGAGTTTTCTAGTTCCTGATGTAGCGAATTTTTAACCTCATATAAGATATTTGTTGCACTATGGGCCGCTTTCGCGCAATTTTTTGCGTGAGGAAGCACTTTTTTATGTAGCATATCCAAGAAAGCTGAGGCACTAGACAGCTTATCCCACGGAAGAAGGGATTCTTTTATAGATCCATAGTCCTTCCGTTAGCTGGGAAAGTTGACCAGATTCATCATCCAACCCTGCCTCCATCAGCACAAAAGTGTTGGCTGAAGTTGTACATTCCTGTCCTGAAGAACGCAAAAGAAATTTTGTCAGCTTGCATGTGTCACCGTCAACCTGTTCAAGTTCGTGTGAGTTTAACTTGAGATAGGTAGATAGTCTGTAGAGGTTATCCAATATTTCCAATTGGCTTCTCCTTGCACATTTTTTATTCATGAATTTCTTAAAAATGAGTCTTGAAAAGTCTGAAACTCTTCTGGTAGACCACCATAAAACAAATTTTACCGATAAGTTTACACAATTTATTCCCATGCATTCCAAATTACTATAGTGTACACTCATGGTACACCACTTACCCACTAATAAACTGTGCTAAACTAGCCATTAGTTAATCCACTGCATTACCTAAAACTTCATTTTTAGAAATGACTTTCTCAATTGCTTTCACAGTCATGAACTCAATTGTGCGGGACACTTCTTAGCTCCTTTACCCTTATCTTCCCCACCACCGTCAATATTAGCTTGACCAGAAGCTTTTGCAGGTGCTGTATCTCAATTAGAGTCAGACCAATCGTCGTCCTTATGCTTTCCGATCATATATTTCTACATGCTTATTGAGAAACAAAAAACTGTTAATATTTCAAAAACATCAACATTATCGTACTTTGAAACAATGCATCTCATATACATATGAAATAAGATGACGGCTATTTATTAAAATTTCTGTTACGAATTGATTTAATGTCAAGGCATTTTGGTTTTGTTTGTTTTCGTCTCTCGACTTTGCGTTTCTCCAACAGCTTTTCAACCAGCCCCCTTTTTTCGACGATCGTCTTTCTGAAAATTTATTTAATTTTTATTAAAAATTACAATGTCATGATAACCCTTTCCAAGTCACGTTTATAAAAGTGAGTGTGAGTGAGTGTTCCTGTACCTGGCCTCCTTTACTCCCATCTTCCAAGTCCACGACCCTCCGTTATGCTTCCAATGTTCTTGTCCCATTAACAGATTGAATATATTTTCCTTTTAAAATATCCTGTAAAATCCAAATATAATTTCATACATAAAAGCAAACAGTGAGTTCATACAAAACAGTGATAGAGATAACACATTACGTTAGTAACTCACCTGGGTAGCATTCTCTGACATTAGCTAAATATTATTGAATTCATGAACTCTTTTTTCAACAAATTGTTTTCCTTCCATTAACAAACAATTCATCTTGATTTTCACGATTAGGCTACTGTGCTGTGACACACTTCTTTCTGTCTGCAGTACACACGACATGCAGCAATTTCAACTTAATCAACTTGTTCACAATTTTTAAGCAGTTTCGGTCCGTTAACCTAGGGAAATTAAGTAACCACACATTAATAACATCATTATTTACCAGTAATTGTAACAACATTGAACACCCTTGTACTATTTACTGTCTACAAACATGACAACGACAAAATAATGAAGCTGCTCGTTAAACAATATGTTTATTGTTTAGGTAATCATAAATATAATCACTGTTAAAATTGCGTACACAAAAACAGTAACCTTCTCAAAGCAGATGTTGGCTGAGCTCCCTGAAAATACGCCGCTAAATGTTTAACTTGTTTCCACTCATTGGTGAACATTTTATTCCTTTCTGTCTTGAGTTGTCAATTTTCCAATAGTAAAAAGTTAGCTATATGTATATCAAACAAACTGTGATCGTTAAAAATGTGGAATATTGTCTGAAAAATAAACTTTTAGCGACTACGGATCAAAAAAGCTTTCACAAATTTTTTTATCACAACACTCCCGCTCGCGCAATCTGTTTGACTTTGTTACCACATCTGGCAACCTCTACCCTTCCACAGCAGTATATGCGAAATCACAGTTTTTGTCATCCCATGCTGAGCAACAGATATACAAAAATATCATCAAACATTTCAACATCATGTAAACGATACGTAGTGGTTGGCAGTATATTACAAATTTAGAAGCTTGTTCCAAAATCGTTTATTTGAAGTTGATATTTTGTTGGATCATGATAGTTTCACACACGTCAGCATAGTATTGCACGAGTTAGACAGTGTCTTGCAGCTTAATACAATTATAAATTAGTTAGTACAGACTTCAGTCATTGTAAAAGTATCATTGTGTCCGCTTGTCAACTGTCCATGGGGACTCTGATTGGTTCGTCACTATTAGCCAGGTTCATTACATTTCGAAGTAGGCGATGCAAAATCGTTTATTTTGGCTTCTGTTTTCCTGAACTCGCAATTCTAACCATGCAACTAACACAAACTAATTAAATTCCTGGGGTTTATTGCAATTTAATCTTGTTTTTTGGTTGGACATATCTAATCTTGGCATATCACGCCAAGTATATCAAGTATCATTATACTAAACCGATGAGCATCGATATGTCCCAACCACGCAGAATCTTTTCTCAGTTCCGTGAGCTTCTACATTATGTCTCGGTACGTGTAAACATAAACGTACTGGTCTGCTCACGCAGATTTTGCATGCATGAACCATTTTCAACATTGGTAGGTATTGTACTTTTTTGTTTGTATGGTGAGTATACACTTCAGTGCGTTTAAACTTCTTTTGACGCGTTTTAGTGTGGGGCACTGTGATACTGTATGGATTGATGAGTGGAGTGACGTGTTGGTTTACATAGCTAACGAGGTAATACGTACGTACGTCGTATGTATTTGTATTTACATTATAGTGCATTTACATTTACGTGTTTGCCCGGCTGATTTGTTTATTACGCCGATGAAATCTAAATTTCATTGGAGTATTGTAATCAGCGCCTTTGTCTGTCTGCCTGTCTGTCAGTCCGCCTGTTCGTCATCACTCTACTGGCAGCCGCTTCAGTCGATTTGGCTCAAATTTGGCATACAGGTACCTTAGGGTACTGGTACCTATGGGATACAATTTCTTTCAAGGGATCATTTCGGGGGTCAAAAATTAAACTATAACCAAAATGGTTCCAATTTAGCACATATGTGCCTTGGGTTTGTGGCATCTCTGAAGTGCAATTCGGCAAATTTGGTCGACCCCCGGGGGGTCATTTGGGAGGTCAAAAATTAAACTTTAACCAAAATGACTCAAAATTTGTATGGCGATACCTGGTCAACTGAAAATATCAAGTCTTTAGCTATTCAATCAGCATGTATCAATACAAAACTTTCATTGGCGTCTCTATAGCAGCAATTTATTGTTATGCATGTATGGTGTGTAAATTATAGAGTAGTATATATATATGGTGTGTTCATTTTTTGACGTGTGTGGATGAGGGATGCAGGGATGGAGGTGTGTGTTTTGGGGAGGGAAATGAATATGTTTTGTCAATCGATAGAGTTGTTTAATAGCTCAAATTAGTCCCAAAATGGACCATTCGTCAATGAATTATTTAACTTTAAATTTTTGCTTGATAAACGGGAACAGTTTCAAAACCAAAAAACCAATACCATACACCCGCTAGATGGTGTAGCAGCGTATGCTGCGTTTTAGCTTTCTCGTCATAAGTAACGTAAACTGCTTCATGAAGTATATATTATAATCACAAATCCAGTATTATAAATATAAATATCAGAGCCGTACATTTACTACGTAACTGCTCCAGTCATTTCCAAAATCTACCTAACTCATGGTTTAGCTTACAATAAGTACGTCAAGATCTCGGCAGGTGTCCCAAATGGCATGAATCCCACGTTGAACGCTTACGCAAACTCATACCGTGATTTTATCAGTCGTTTACATTCCTAGCGGTACTCTGGGTGACTGGGACGATGTTATTTCCTCACTGCCATTTATTTTGTTCACCCGAAATTACTTGACGCCTACTAAACAATACGCATTGGTTGATGTAGTCAAAATTCTGTTTGTAATAAATATACGCATCTATTTACCTCACTGGGTGTCGTTACTAGACCTCAAACCATTGACTAGCTAATGCATTAGTTTTAAAGTTTTTTGGTCCTTGTTACGTAAAAATACTTGTTAATGTTTCATATTTTTCAAACACTTATTTACCAGTGCAAAGAAAAAATATTTGTGGGCATAAACATTTTTACTCCTTTGTAGTTTACTTTGCAAAGTCTAGTCTCATGAAAACCAGGAAGACAAATAGGCGTTTCTCAAACAGTTAGAAATATTTTTCAGGAACATTTTATTGGGATTTTTCTGTAAAGTGTTTTAGTGACACTTTTAAGATTTGTGCTATTTCATAAATTGCAGGTTCAGTTTGAAATTAATGTTCTTATATTAGAATATTGGAACCTAAGTTCAAGAGTGGCAATGCTTGTTTCCTTCGAATATATTTTTAGTGACCAAAAACCATTGGTAATATAAAAAAAAACCTTTGCATACCAAAGCAGTAAGAGCCATTCATCTAAATTCATACTTGGCAAATATTGCATTTTGCCGTGACAAAAGTAAAATTTATATTTTGACAAAACGCTTGCTTTGTTAATAAAATTGAATAAACAAAATTAAAGTACATGTGCGTTTTAATGATATACGTATCTTTCACTACCCACTAAATGGACCTTAATATACTGACAAATCGAAGTTATCCTAATTCGTACAGTAAGTCCTCACTGAAAGAAAAGGTGGTATATTGATACAAACGGAACAAAAAATATGTGTCACCCAAATTTTTAGTACAATTGGAGCGGTTGCGACGTTGCATACATATAAAAATTAGCTCCAAACCTAACCGCGATAAAGTACCTATATAATCACAACGATGCACATTGTATTGACTCGAATATTTTGTACCTTGCCGTACATCATGATGTGGAACAACTTTGAGTTATCTTGTTTATCTTGATTTACTATGACACAGTTTACGGAAAAATACAGTTTGGTTTCTCTGTCCTGCTACGACCGTACACCATACGTTGTAAACTTTTATGAGTTAATCAGTTTCCATTTAATACAATGACCATATTTTGCTACTGCTAAACTGTAATGACTTGTGATACTCATTTAAGCGTATGGTCGTGTGTAGCAGTATAATATATTGTGCATGTAATTGAAATATTTCTATCCACGTCAACATACACTGCTTTTCTTTGCAGCATCTAGTGTAAATGTCATTGCTTGAAAAAGTCTTTATGGCATATATCGTGGTGTCATACCACATCGCAGATAATACTATATCGCAGAGTAAATATTCTCTCTATTCGTGACAGCGGCTAATCCCACGTATTTTACTGCAACACGATTTTTTACAGTCTTACTAGTATTTAAACGACTATATAAAATATGCAAATCTTACGAATCCTGTCTCTAGTTATAACTAACCACAAATATGGTCACAACTTTTAATATCCATTGATAGGTAAAGTATTATATTTTTCCTATCAACAACATACATTAAATAAATATGAATTGAATGTAGTGTGGAAATATTTATGGGAAGTGGTAAAAGGTTTTTACTTCAGCGTTGGTGACATTATGTTTGTTAGTCTTAATAATCAGCTTAATATTAAACGACTAACATGGAACAATGGCAGAGAGATCGCATCAAGACGAACATGCCGGAGCTGCTGGAACGCACAAGATGCCATCCAAGATTGTTACATCAGCTGATGGCGGATGGTGTTTTCTCTACTGAGGATTTTGATGAGATAGCAAGGCCACTTGACCAATTCAACTATTTGCATTTTTAAATTTTTATGACTGAAAACTTACATTTGCTCCGTAGGAATCAAAATCAAGTAAATACAAACAAGCAAGTTGCTTTTACGCTATTGTGATGACCAGGACGAAAGGTTATGCTCAGTTGATCAAAGCCCTTTCTGCATACACGTTCGATAATTCCGATATCTGGCAATTCTGGCACACTTGATTCCACTTGCTAGCTAGCAGCTTGCTATCCTCGCTATGCTATTCTGGATTCAAGTGTGCCCGAATTACCAGATATCGGAATTACCGAACGCGTATGCCTTTCTGAATGTAGGCAAGATGGAGCGGTAAACTTACTCATGAAAGGCCTACCATCAGTTTCGATTTCTCAACTTCAATTTCGTTGCCATGGACGTGACTATTATTTGAAAGAACTATTGGAAGAAGCAGACATTAGGGAACTAAATGAAAAGTTAAAGTCCCTAAACGTGAAAAATTACATAACAATGATTCCAGAATGCATTTCGCAAGTAGCTCCTCTGCTTGTAAATACTATCCCAAATTCAGAAAAATTTTACGTCCCTAGACATTTGGTACGACGCAGAAACCTGGACAAGATAGTATTTACAACTGATTGTGAGGATGTATTTGTATTTACTGGATGCACTCGACCCCAATTAAGTCAATTAGCTGCAGCCGTAAAGCATCATACAGCTTCATCTAGAGAACAAATCAAGGGATTAACGTCAAAGTTTATTTTGTTGGAGGATGTAAGCCATTGGGAAAACATTTGTGACGTCGCCAAGGGAATGCCTGTGAATCTGATAACATGCGAGGGGAAAAATTAATTCTGACAAAGACCACGGGTGGATCGAAAATTTTAAATCACTTCCTGGAATATTGGTCTGAAGGGGTTCATGACTGGTTAATGGAAAATAATATTGAATCCGTGGAAAGAGAAATCAGCTTTTGCATCTGGGATTTGCCTGGAGTGGGCAAATCATTATTATTAGAAAACTTGGCTCGAACATTCTCAGAATGCAATTCAAATGCAATTACAGCGTTGATATCGCTACCACGTATTGCACAATACCTAATGTCAAACATTCGTAACAAAGAAATTTATTTTGATTTGGCAATGGATGTGCTAACTAAATTTTTAGCTCAAAATAAAATTTCCACGCAAACTCTTTTCGTGCTACTAAAAAAGAGGTTAACTCCGATTCATATTTATCTTGAAGATCTTGATGATGTTCCGAGTGAATTACTTCCAATGGTCAAGACATTCCTGACAACCCTAAAAGATGAAGAAAAATGGATTCAGCTTCATGTTACGGCAAGAACCCATATGCAACACTAGTTAGAACCTGCCCTGGGAGTCATCCCATATGATATCGTTTCTTTCACTCACGACGACAAAATCCAATTTTCGACCAAATTTTGAAAGAATCAAGATTCATCCTCCAGCGAATCAAGACTGGCTGAGTTTGCAAACTACTGTCTGAAAAAATGGGAAGAACACATGCCAAAAGAAGGGGTACTAATTACTGGGGTTCCACTTCAGTGTAGACTTCTGGCAGAGGTTTACTTCAGACATGCGCACAGGTATGCAAAGGAATCAATTCAACTTAATGAAGCAGAAATCACAGAAACCTCTCTACTACAGCTACACAATTCATATTTACAAATAGGGTTTGCACGTGTGGAAATTATTATCATTTCATCCACTAACACGCAATCGCAATCTGTTGAAGAAACGCTATTATCGGTGGAAACGGTTTCATATTTGAGTAGCCCTGAACCTGCTTTACCCTAAATTTGCAGATTTGTACGCGATGCAATACAGCGTAAAAACAGCTCTACAGGTTGGGGAGTGTGATGTGTGTTCCTTAGGAAGGTGCGTGCCGGTGAGATCGGCGAGA
>JAHZNB010004750.1:0-11185 GCA_027744295.1 Callyntrura guangdongensis
CCGAAAATATGTGTACACTATATATATTGGCCATATTGTACTGGATGACTGTCCTGTTTAAATTTATAAGAATAGTTTCTAGTAAACACATTAGAAATCTAAAAAAACAAGAATTGAATATAGATTTTTAATTTAAATATGCTCAGCGCTTCTTATCCAGTTTATCAATTTGTGATGATTTTTGGGATAGCTTTTGGTAGTTATATGATCGCTCTGCTAAAATATTCTAATTATGGCTGTTTTAACTTTTAGAAAAATTCTTCTCGGCGAGATTTTTACCTTTAATTTTACTCCTTTGGTATTTAAATGGTCATTTTAAAAACAGCCCGAGAAGATTTTCTCGCGCTCTGCTCTTTAGTTTTTGTGGCATCACTCCCAAATTCTTGGGTTGGCTATAAAGTAGCCAATAATAAAGTAACAAGTAAAATTTCAGTATGTTTTTAGTACAGTTGGGCACTAATCAGCAGATATTTAATATTTTTAAGGCTATACGACAACGTTATAAAAAGATAATATATGACATTCAAATTCTGGTCACCGTAGTTAAACGTTATCTGCAAATATGTACACTGTACTAGAAAATACAAAGCTTACTGGCTATGATGGAACTTTTATTACAACCGGAACACATTTCAAATAAATAAACATTTCGTCCAATAAAGCGGACAAAATGTTAACACCCATGTGCACAGATGCCATATCATTGAAAACTTTGGTTTGTAGTAGCAAAACAAACTGCGTTTGTTTAATGTTTTTACATCGATTTATACAAACGACACATGGATATTATGAATTTCGGCAGTTTTTCATTAAAGCAAGATTAAGCCTTAATACGGGATCTCTCAACTCTTAATACTTTACTCTTTTTAAAAAGCGTATGTGAAACAAAATTTAAACGGGAAAGCTGTGTGATCAGAGTGTATGAAACCAAAAATGAATTCCGATATGTTGTCATCAGTCGGCATGCGAACATTATGTTTTCTCCTACTTATGAAGGTTTAATGATCACTCAAGAAGTCCAATCCCCAAGAAAATCACAGTGCCTAATACAAACACGACGGGATGGGCATGGATGGAATTAATCCATGTCATGAGTTTCTATTTGTTGATACATTTCACTTCAACAGATAATAAATATATACACAAAAAATATGTGACATGAACCGTCGTCTCAGAATCTAAATCTACGAATTGTTCAATCCTTGTTGATGATGTAAATGACGTTCAGGTTTCATTATTATCTTATGTGTAAACAAGAATTAGTGGGTTGATTGTATACCCTGGTATTTACAGTTTTCTCACTTTTAGTGTGAAAGCAGCTACTTGAAAGTGAAATATTGCGTTTATTTTTAAGTCTTTGATATTGAAATTCCCAAGCTCCAACTTTTACCCCACTGAGGGATTTCATTATACTTTATTTACGATTCCCAACTGGGGGTTGAAAGAAATGTTTACCAAGTCCAGGCCATTTAATCAAAGTTGTTTCTGAATTTGATACGTACCGTATTAATGTAACATTTATTTTGATAAAATAAATCTGGACATCTAAATGCAAAAAATAGTTGGCAATCGGCAAACATATTTGTTTGAAAGGGGAAAGAAGACGTCATTAAATCTACGTTATCCATGACAGTATCAGCGTGTAGCTGAGTTAATAACTTCTCAGCAGGGTGACTTGCAACCTCATGATTAGTGGCACCCAATCAACATCAATATTAATTCTTTTGAAACTGGGGATCTTTCAATCTCTAAACAGACAACGTTTTGACAGTTTGTAATACATATGCATGTTTATCAGATAGCCTCTAATGCTGAAGATTGCCAATAAAAAATCCACACTAACTGTGTGCTAACACCAAGGATAATACTAAACTGAACATCAAACGTACTAAACCCAAAAATCTCCATAATTTTCTGACACTTGTTTATTTTACCAAGATAGGTAAATGCGTATTACTGATGCTATCGCCTTATAGCATGTTTAGTTAAATAACTTTCTACATGTCAATGGATTTAGCACCTATATTAATAGCCAGTAGAACTGTTATCGGCTACATCATCATCATTAGGATGAAAATGAAAGCGAAACAGATTCTTTTTGTTGTTCATGCATGAGATTTTGATGGTTGTTTGCAGACTCTTTTCATGTATAGCATTTTCAATTTATGCACTTGAGAGATCCCTATCACCTCACCACAATGCACACTCTTACTATTACTACGAGGAAACTAACAAGTGGAAGGATAAAAGGAGCCGGTTAGATAATATGAAATCTGGTGATGGGGGAGATAGGTTTTCTATTTATTCGGACACGTAAAATTGAACGTTGTCAACAAAATTTCTGAATAAACCAAAATTAGTGTTT
Source organism: Callyntrura guangdongensis (assembly GCA_027744295.1). Lineage (NCBI taxonomy): Eukaryota > Metazoa > Arthropoda > Collembola > Entomobryomorpha > Paronellidae > Callyntrura > Callyntrura guangdongensis. Next base: position 2,366 of record JAHZNB010004750.1, read on the forward strand.
CTAATGCTGCATCATCTCTATTCTTTTACTACGACAATCGACAAGTAATGAAACTTTTAAGTACACTTCTCGACCCGGAAACTAATTTCAAGTCTAGGTGATAGCATAATGTTTTTGTGTGAGCGCTGAACGTAGATATCGAGAAAACCCAACTACTTATGTCTAAAGTTTGTCTTGATGGTAAAAATTTGGAAATACTAATGTAGAGTTTATTGTGATGTAGACCATGTCAACACTTGTAGTGTTTCATGCATCATGCCATGCAGAAATTTTGTTGACAGTATTAAATTTAACGTGCATAAGTGTATCTAGCACAACTACACAGATTTTGTCTTTAAAAAACCTGGTACCCCTACTTGTCAGAAAAGTTTCAAAGAAAAATTGTTCATGCCACACGATTTATTCTTTAGAGGGTTCCCAGATGTGCTTAATTTTGCCTCGGCATCTACCCTCTCTGCACTCATCTTGTAAATCTATTTATCTGCTTCTATCTTGACATGACAGGAAGAAAAAACATCGTAAAAATAAATTATCGCAGAAAATCGATGTTTGGTGGTAGCCGCATGTCGTATCTTGTGGTGGGACAGTGAAATAACTGCAACTACGCACAAGTGTCGAGAAAGGTAATCAAAGATAATAAAGATCCTACTTTTGTTACCATTATTGGTATTGTTATTATTATAGCGCCAACAAGGCAAATTCATTTGGTGTTACTTGTACACATTTTAAGCTGTGTTAAATGGTCACGGTAGGAACATTAAAATCTCCTTTGTCCACAAAGAAAACCGATTGCTTGACATTAAATACCTTGACCATTTGTATTACCTAAATGAATGATTTTGTTATTTAACGGCATATATATATTGAACAGAATATCGGCAAGCACGGACTAACCACCTAAAAATTTCATCTTTTTTATTTATGAGTCTTTCTTTTTTTCTTATTTAAGAAAAGCTGTCTCTACTTCCAATACAATGTGATGTTACAACGATATGGGGAGCAAATCGTGACTTCATTTACGTGAAGAATGACTCTTTTCTTGTGGATTGGTGTCTGTGTGCCATGCACTCAGCACAATCAACAGTTTTAACTGTGGTGGACAGATACAAAGAAAAGTAAAACAATTTTTTTAAGTGTGAAAGCCGATTGTAAATAAGAGAAGAACTTGCGCTACTTACATTTTCAAGTTCACCAACCAAACAAGTAGACAAATTATGATAACGGAAAAGTTTCTATTTGGAGTGAAACGATGAAAAGAGTGATGCTAGTGTTTGATATTTCTATTCTAACGCTTATATGATTTTCTATTATATGTATATGAGCATTATGAGCAAACTGTTAAAACGTTATTTAAAAATACGATACAGTCTCGATTATTGATCGCTAAAGCCCGAAAACAATGAACAGAGAGATAGGTTGGAGAGAGCTTAATGAATGAAAAGCTAAGGGGAAACTCAGGGGAAAACATTGATTCAACTAATACCAGTCCCGTCCTTACTGGCGAATTAATTGATGCATAACCACAAAAAATGGAAGACACAAAATCAAAGTATACAGCTTAATTGCAGGCTTCACGTAGGGCCGTGAAGGAATGCACGTTTTTGCAAGTTCCTTTTTATATCTCGACGGTAGATGTAAATTGTCTAACAAGCATATGCAATGCATTTCCCCCAAAAATTCTCAGTGCTCCCTCATGACAATGCTGCAACTTTCTTATTGTAATTTGTGTAGAGTAAAGTGTAATACTACACTACAACGTAACGCTACGGTTTCAAAAAATTAGTTCATTACGTTTAAATAGGGGAAATAAATTAAACCATGATCGTTACTCGTTTAAAAGCAAAATCTTATTGCTAATCAACAGTTCTATTTTCGTTACAAGGCCTGTAACGGTGACGTAAACATACCCAAAGCTGGCATGTTTGTCAATCAGTAGCATTACTTAAAATACAGATATACCAATGTTACTAATTATTTCAATGACCGTAAAACTAATATGACTGATGGGAGAAATGAAACGGACAGTAACATAAACAAATCATGCTTCATATGATCATTTCATTTTCATCCTTCGTTAGTCTCGTTTGAAAAATAATTTGCATATCCATTTTTAAGTATTACTATTACTGGTAATACTTCCCAGTGACGATGAAAGAGAGAGAGAGGATGAACCAGTTTATTGCTAACAAACTACTTCGAAAACTTGTACAATTCTATACCATAAGTAAATGTGTATGCCATTAACACGGAATAACAACTATTTACCACAAAAATACAACTTCGTCATGTATCTTGACGATTGACATGCACTCACTTACTTGACACTTTTTACATGCATTTTATGCTTCATTATCATAAATAAATAGTTCAGCTTAGAAGACTTTTCCTTTCAGAATCGTGGACAACAACAACGTCATCCTTTGATTTTACTTCTCTCACTCTTCCTATTGTGCGTACAAATAATAACAATGAGCACCGTTGTTAATAAAATAATGGAGATTCGGAAAAAAAAGTTTTTGTAAAAAAACGACTTAATGCAACTATTAATAAAACTAATAAAACACATATATTTTCTCTTTACTTTTAACTTGATATCGCAAGTTATAATTTCTACGAGAATTACCATTTTTTGTTTGTCCTGAAGCACTTGAAAAATAACAAGAAAATGAGAACATTGTTGTTGTGGTTAACAAATGAATTTAAAGCCTTCCGTTAAAAAGTTGTTGAAATATTTTACGGTTACCTTACCTAAGTCAACCAACTGTCGATAAAACCGTTTAATTTTTTTCTCTGATCATTACGTACGTAAACGTCAAATGTGTTTATTTAGATATGTACTACAATTACATATTTATTTTCAATACTCTCTAACGCTGACGCTAACCATGATTCACCATGTAGAGAGAGATATATGGTAAAATGCAATAAAATACAACAGCTTCCATCCTCTGTTCATGATAAACATTTGAAAACTCGGCATGAAAAGAAATGAAAATCATCATATATTATCATCATCTTTCATACATGTTTGAGGTTTTCCATCCATCCAAAATATATGAGACATATTAGACTCTTCACTGATTCACGATCATCATTTTACATTTCAACTTTTCAAGTTGTTTGTACATTGTATCTCCTCGCATCTCTCTCTCCCTTTCCCTTCATCCATGCTTTCAACGCTGTAAGTTGCCTTGGGTTGGGAATTGTAATCTTTTTGATGTGTAACTTCGTCATCATTGGGATTGACAATGAGAAGTAATAAGAAAGAAACTAGTGTGTGTCTGTGTGGTGAGTACTTCAAGTGAACAATTCAGACATTGAGAACATCATCAGTTTGTTGTGCTCGCACAACAAATTGTAAAATGCTATGAGGAGACAGAGATATGCATAAATGACGAAAGGGTCCTGCAAGAACGAACATGATAACACCAAATGTCACCTAAATTTTGCCACACGAGAGAACTTCATTGAATAATATGCAAAAAAGGTTATCCATCTTGAAAAGGAGCAACATCAACATGACTTTTACGCAATATCACCATAAATATTTAGGCTCGATCGATCATTTAAAGATTTCAGCGCGGTAGTGTAAGGTGACTTTGCAACTAGAAGAAGCGTCGAAAATAGTCAAACCTTGTGTACGTGTGTAAATAAATAAATGCCAACTTCAGCCTTGTCACCGGAATCTTATAATACTATATCTGTACCTAATATTTTTGATTGTTTTTTATTATGCAGATGAAAAACTTTTCATCTAGAAATGACTTTAGCGTGTTTGTCTATTTGTCCGTCCGTCATCACTCAACAGGCCAGACGCTTCAGCCGATTTGAGTCAAATTTGGCACATAGGTACCTTAGGGTAGTGGCATTTCTGGAATACAATTTCAGCAAATTTGCTCAATTCCCTGGGGGTCAGCATTTAAACTTTATCCAAATGAGCTCAAATTTTTTAAAGCGATATTAGGTGAAATGGCAAGCCAAAATATAAAGTCTTTATCAATTCAATCAACTTATATCTATATTAAGGTTTTCATCTGCGTTTCTATTGTTGCAATTAAGCCGTTTTATTATTATTGGCATCAATGACTGTGTCAGAGAAGGGGAAACATTTAAATTTAAATAGGGGAAAGATGTTCATGTTGTTTTTAATAAGCGAAGACGGGACGGGACGGGAGTGCATGAAATTACTTGTTGTATAGGGATTATGGATACACGCGTTTTAATGATATGCATCCCACCTTGAAAATCTGCTCAATTGTTTTTATTAAAATTTTCTGATAATAAATAACTTTCGTTTGTTGTGTCATTGTTAATTGGTAAATGTCATCATTTCTATATGTAATGAAATTTTCTTGTATTGATGGGTTTTTATTTATTTCAGGTAAATGCCTAAATGATTCGATGAATAACCTGAAAATTGTCAGTAAATGGGACGAATGAAAAATGTGGAAAAATGGTATTTAAAATTATGCCACGCATTTCACTCATGCACGGTGGTGGTATCTGGTTTTTTTCTTGTATGTGTGAATTGTGTGGGTGTGGGTAGAAAATTGGCAGCAGGCAGCAACCTTACAAAAAAAATCAAAGCAAAACCGCACACCATACTATTATTATGATCACCATAAATCGACATAGCGAATCATGTAGCACTCATGATACTCTGCGACAAACATACTTGAGCAACTGAAAACAGCAATAACAATGCACATCCATGTGCGTACTTGCACGTAAGTAACAGTTTTATTCGTGCTAAAAATAGTGCACAGATCAAGAATGCATGCAGTTGCTCTCGGCATCTTCGTTGTCGTTGTACTTAAAAAACATGCTTCTTTGTGGTCAGTTCAATTTGCATTGTCCATCCTCTGTATCGACTTGTTACAATTATTAACAATCGCACAACAGCTGCAAGTAGAGAGAAACTTTGATTGCAAAAAAAGAACACAATACAACAAATTTCTTCGCTAACTTACGTTTTAATCAAGCCTTGCATACTACCAATTACCACTATGTCCAAAAAAGGGGAAAATTTCTACGTACTCATGTTGCCAGGTAGCTGCAGGATGACTACGTGACAGGCAGTCATAACAACAATATTATGCAAACTCTAATCAATATGACTAATAAATTCGTGCACAATTTTATGAATGTTAATTAAGTAGTAAGTAACCGAATTAGTTTTGTGGGATTAGTTTGAATGATATGCAAGGCGTTTTGTTCCAGTTACACATTTAAGATTCAACATAATCTGTTAAGGTAACTACATTTCTGCATGACATTTCAATTTAAGTACTTAAATATATCTAATGCAAGACAGTCAGTGGTTAAGAGTGAATGCACGATGAAACCGTACTCCAAACTAGATACGTACTATAAGCTTAGCATGAGTCGTTCGTTTTGCATGCAAGTTTTTTTGTGAACAGCCGATCAAAATCATGGCATTATCATCAGCATAATCACCGCACTAGTATATTTTCAACCCTGATCAGAAAATCAAAAGGAGAATAAATCCCTCTATCAGGAAAACAAAAACCGTGCTTGAAGAGTTTTTTTTTCTGGTGTGCTATTTCCTTTCTGCTGACAATAATAATGTGTGCCATCGTTGTCGTGCCATTAGCATCACAGCTGCATATAAAAACCCCATCAACAATTCCGTAACGCCAACTCTCAGGCAACTCACAATGCTACACACTACCCCGTTAAGTTACTACTGACATGGAAAATAGTATTACTGGGAGGGTGGGGGGAGATGGGGAAGCAGGGACCTACAAACATGCAATCTGCATCGGTTTAGTGGCACACTGCACTTCTACTCCTGTACCAACATTTATTTTAACCACTGCACTATACACAAGCATTCATGCATTCAACAATAAAAAAAATGTAATACATAACAACATTAACAATATACCAATTTCGCTTTTGCACAAATTGCGAGCAGCCGTGACTTTCTGAAATTACCTAGACATGTATCTTTGTCTGGTGAGTTTTTTAAAAAATGTGTTTTAATATTGTGTTGTGCATGCACTGCTGTGTCAATAGCGAGCAGGGAATTTTAAATAAACTTGAACGACGCCCGAGGAGATACAGCAAATATGCCTATTTCCTTGATATTCTAGATAGTATAAATTTGGTTTATGACGGCCACTGTAATCAGATCAATTTAAAAATGTACCCTGGTGTTAACATCCTTTGCTTCGTGTACCATTTAAATTCAAACACTTTTCATTTCACCTCTCAGCAAGCTCAATCGAAGAAAACGGTCATCAGGATGAGAAGAGGTGATGATTCTTGATTAACGAAATGATTTTTTTTCACGAGACGACAACGACAAGACTTTCTTTATAGTTTAAAGATGAATTGCAAAGAGGCTGTCCTTCAACCTTGTTGGGATAAAAGTGCAAATATTATTTTATTACAATAAAAACGAAAGTAACTTACGACAAGTAAGCCGAAGAGAAGAATGGCAGCCATAATGAAATCAAAAAAGTACAAGGCACATAATGTATAAGCTGGAGCAGGTAGAATCACTGAAAATAAAAAGAAAAATACATACAGTTAAGTACACACAGAAAGGCACACGAACAAGAAATAATGTACACACACTTAAATACTAATTTGCATATACATTATAAATACTTGTTAATTTTACAGGAGGTGGTGACTAAATGCTCATACAAAATTGGTAAAAATACACACACACACAACAAACTCCATACAAGTAAGTGCAAAAAACAACAATGATATATAGTCATACAGTAATAACAATGATTGTGCAAAACGCCAGTTGTTTTTGTACCAATTCTACCGAAGAAGGAGGCTAGTAATAAAAAAATAAGAACAGGTGAATGAATTTCTATTATCTGTGAATATAATCTTCAAAAGTACCTACATACACAATGCTTATATCATTATGCCAATTGACGGTACATCCTATTTACGTCTGAAAAAGTCTTAACAAGGTTAAAGCTTAACAACAATATTAATAAAGCATGTAAAGATAATCATGGTTAAATTAGGAAATAATCAATTACATTTTTGAAGTGTCTCTTTTGTTTCACAAAGCAAAAAAAGGTACGCGTTTCGCGTTTCTCACCAGTTGCTGCTCGTTGCTTTCCCATCTTACTTTACATTTTATTTATAAAAAAGGAAGCAAGTAAAAATGTTGTTGCTCGAGTTGCTCAATGACAAACCACGCCATTTCATTGACTACCAAGTAGGTTTTATTTTCCAAGAAGTCTCCACATTGTCACTCTTCCCACTTTACAAATTGCGAGAAAAGCCTAAGATGCAGTTTGAAATACGACATGACATGAAGTTAGTGACAGATTTCGCTCGCTCGTTTCTAGCAGGGAATTGACGCTGTATATCACAATTTTTTTGCAGTAAAAGATAAACATAGTGTCGTTTTACATTTTACAAAAGTATCCTTACCTGTTTTCATCATTTATAAATTATACGGTCGCATCATCTAAATTTCATTCTTTTTTGGCTGCCTTCAATTTTTTTGACACTGGGCTGAACAACAATCTACTTTTTCCATTAGTGTCTTCTTAGTAGGGAAAATGTTTACAGAAACCACTCAAATAATTGGCATTCGTCAATTTGTAAAACAACAATTGTAAAAGTGTTTGGACTCTCAATAGGACGACAAAAAATTGGATTCCCTGTTTGAAAATTATTTGTGTGCAGTTTCAAAACAGAATAATAATACGCTAGTAGAGCAAGAGCAAAAGTAGTTTCTCCCGCCTGACATCTTATTTTCTTGAGAATGGTAATAATGATGAAGGAGTTGAAAATAACACAGTATAGGAGCGTCCCTAACATGAAGCTACACTGTACCGGCACATTTTGTCATTGTTTGACTGACGAATGATTGTTGTAATTTTGTGAATACGAGCACGGATTAGTCGTTTTCTTTAAAGAAGACAAAAGAGGAAAAGAGATTGTGTGTACATATATCCCATTTCATTATTACAATTTTTTTTATCTTATTCGAGATGAATTGCTTTACCAATTATGGAACTGTGATCATCATTGTGTGCACACTCACATGATGTACACACGACAACACAGGCACACTTAACACGAATTATTTGATGTATTATTATTATATGTTTATGCTGTATAGGTAAAAGTATTGAAGTATGCAATTAAACCACCCGTTCTTGTAATACAAGCAAAAGGTGCGTTTCGAGTGGTTGTTTTGTTTTGCCTTTTCTTTCTTTGCATTCTTATACCATTATTTTGTGCAATAATCTCACACAACAAAAAACAGTACACAAATTACCACACTCTCTACTGCTGACAGAAAAACTGCAAGATGAAAACGAAAGTTAATTTTAAATTTTTTTTGTGAACGACGAGCGACAATGAGGATGTCGATACACACAAACGTACATATAATACGCTATAGATAACAATTAGACTACAATAAAAAATTTAAAAGAACTGCTACATATACCTATTTCTGTAATTTATTTAAAACACAACAGCAGCAAATACAGCGAGCAAAGTGACATACATTCATACATTTACAATTTGGGTTTCGAATTGACAACGACGTAACACGTAAATTGACAAGACGACATAAAAATAAAGAACGACACAACAAAAAATAATTATAATGGTAGGAACGAACGACTGAGCAAGCCATGTACAACATGGGGGATAGTTACATCGTACACGGAGAACGTTCCCCTGACACGATTGTCCGATGATTAAAATGATGATGACAGTTTAAAGGCTTTTAATAAAGAGAAAATGACAATGGAAACGAGCCACTAATGTCACTTATATGTTGTGGAGAGTAGTGAGTGAGTG
>JAHZNB010004752.1:0-20100 GCA_027744295.1 Callyntrura guangdongensis
TGTTTCTTGCAAAAGCTACGAGTACGACAACAACCAGAGAGTGTTTGTAGTGGATTGTTGTTATTATTCAAAACGGCACCTTAAAACTAAAACTGTTTTTGTAGGGACAACATTCAACATATTTACTAGGTAATTCAAAACTAAATTGTATTGCTTTTTATTCTTTGGAAGACGTGACATTTTGCAGAAGCACACGGACTGGCGATGGTGGTCAAAATAAAATAAAAATAAATGGTTTTATAACAAACTGTATATAGAGTATTTAAAGGTTATTTTGTTAAATCGGTAGGTGGTTTGTAATTGGGCGTTTTGATCATCAGGTCAGGTGTGTACCTATAAGTCAAAAATGTATTAAAAAGCGCAAATCATCAAGTTAGTGTGTATGTGTAAGTAGTGTGGAACTTAATGGCGATATATAAAATTTTCTATTTGTGTGACAAACAAAAGGAAAATTATTTGGTCGTCGTGTTGGTGTTTAGTAGAGTCTATAAAGAGAGAGGCAGAGTGTGCAGAACGGCAAAAACAAGCGAGAAAACTGCAACAACGCAGAGCCTGTTATGGTGGCAATGGCAAACTGACTAAATGGTTTAATTAAACCATTTAAAAACAGGATTATGTAGTGAGCAACTGGTAGTAATGATCAACTTAGTTGAGGCTGGCTGGTGGTGTATTTGTATGTAAAAGTGCAAATCAACTACCAGTTAAGTGGCATCCTAAGATTAAGATTCACTACTTTTTGTGTTGTTACCACTATAATAAATTATTCGTGAACGTACAGCAACTTTGCAAGAGATAGAGAGAAAGACAAAGAAGCGGCGGTTTTAAATGTTTAAGATGATTTTAAAACATTGTTGTCATTTTTACTGACTGAGAGGTTGTTGATTTTGCAGCAGAGCAGTTTGGCGGGCAATGAATGAGAATTTTCAGAGATTTAAAATCTTGCGGAGAAATTGACAAAGTCAATTGATTAAAGACGCAGCGCGTATGTATTAAAGGGGCATATAAGCAGAAAAGTGCAGTTTGAAATTTGAATTATTTAAATGAGTTGTGGCGGGTTTATTGGGAACTCACGTTTTTAACTGGTTTTCAAACTGCGTAGTTTTATGTGCCTAAACATGTGTGTTACGATTACTACAAGAAGTGCAAGAAAGAATAATTGATTCATTTCAAAAAATGTTTTAGATTTTTCATCAGTTCAATGTTTTGATAGAAAGAGAACAAGAGCAAAAGTGATTTCTTTTTGCGAGCAAAAGCTCACGTTTTGTTTTTGGCAGTAGCAGGTGTCATTTCCCTTAAAAATATGTTTTTCCGTTTGAATGAATAGTGCAAATGGGTTCTCTCAGGAATATCCTACTAACAAATCAAATTTGTCGAAACAGCGGCTGCAGTTTTAAGTAAAAAGACATATATTTTTATGATTTTACATACAAAATTGACAGCTTTTCAGCAAAAGTGCTTTGGCGTGTGACGGTGATTTAAAAAAGTGATTATTGATAATTTTTCTGCATTTTTAGTCAAACCTGTCCATATATGGAAATTACAAGGTGATTATTGATTATGCTTATCGACGACATTCATTTTTAAACCTCCTACTTATCCTCTTTAAGTGTCACACCACAAGGACTGCGCAACAACAATTTATATCAGACGACACTTCTGCTTTTTGTCGTTTTCATTAAAATTCCTCTTATTTTAGCAGAAAAAAATTCAAACATTTTGTCGTTTTGCCTGTTTTTCGTTGAGATGTTATGTCGTTCCTCTGTTGTTCTGGGTCCGTGCGTGCCTACTGCATCTCTGCACAGAAAAAATAAACAGCATGCAAATTTTCCACTTTATCTCTCGTTTACATTCCTTTCTCTCTGATTGGGTGTTAATAACCTTGCCATTTTATATTTTTACCTTACCATTTAGGTACTTGTACTATTTTACATGTCAATTTCTACACATTGTTGTGCACAATATGCAAATGACCGTCACCATATATTTTATCTCCCATCTCTTTCCCAGCAAGACAATTTTCCAATTTCAACTCGACCTCTTCCCCATACAGTCACTGTTTTTATCATATCATTTTAATTGATTCCTTCTTCCAATTAGTAGGCTAATTACGCTACAGCCAAGTTACTTGACAGACAATCATTTTAAAGCGCCTTTTTTGAAAGGCAAAACACTGACAAGTTCATGCGCCACTAACTGAGAACAAGAAAAAAGTAACCAAAAATTATTCATAATCTACATGTCAGTTTACTAATTTATCTCTATCTTCCTTTTAAATTTTTTACATATTTTTATAATTTAAATTTCGTAACACCAAATTATGTACTAACAACAGACATTCAAATATTCAAAACAGTTATCCCCAATGTACGTTTCTGTGTACATTTAAGGAACACGTAAATTATACTCCCTTCTTGACAATCCCCAATCATTTCCCATTTTTTCTTTGATTTATCAAAAAAATTAACCTATCCATCCTACCTTATTGATTGACACTTTCCGTGCTTGTAATTTAAACACAAAAAGGGCGATCGATCGATCAATATCGATAACAAAAATATTGTATGCACTTTGTACCTGTATCTCTGCTACGTTATCTGCATACAAATGAAAAGATAGCCGTGTAGTTACAATTACCCATACAACAGTTGGTGTAATTTAAATGATTGAATCAACAACCTATGATGTTTTTGCGTGTGTTATGTTATTACGTATGTTAAACAGACTATTATACAACCGCACATTCCTTAATGGTGTTCGTACTTTGTACACTAGGCTGACTCTACTTGTCGTCGTAAGGGTATAGAGTGCAACTTTAACTGCCGCAGAATTGTATTTGTTTTGAAAGTATAAAGGAAAGAGGAGGAAAAAAGGGGGTGCGTGTAAAGTTCCTTTAAATTTTTTAAGTGTCAGGTGTACCATTTACCATTATATCCCCTGCTTTTGATTTCATATGACTTTGTAACCTCTCGCCATTTATAAATGGTATGGTATAACTACAGTGACGTGACCAGAGAGTGCCCCTTGTAAATAAAAAAGCTGCATCTATTAAAAAGGGGTATTGTACGTAGCTAATAGCTTGTTCTCATCTCATAATCAGGCACCATCGCCCTCATCATCGACGTTCCTGCAATTAGTGCTTGGCAATAAGAATGGGGTATGGTGTATAAATATCCTTTTAATTATAGATAGCCAAGATAACTAGTATAGCGTCCGTATCAGTCTTATCAATCAATACCGTATTACCTTTATACACCCTCTACCCTGCACTATTGACTACCTCGATAACTTGATTGATTGAGCATATATTAGGTGTCTATTACGGCAGCGCAGGCAATAACACAGTTAATTGTTACCTTTTCATTGTTCGCCAACAACATTGAAAGAAACTATTTTTTTTCTTCTAGAGGAATGTGTGAAAAGGGGAAAAGCAAACAGAATAAAATATTGTTATAAAATCACTGACTAGTTTGTGCTACACACACAGTAATAATGTTTGCACATTTAAATAGAAGCAAAATGAGGCAAAAAATGATATAGGAAACGATACGATTGTTAAACAAAAACAACACAGCAATAATAATAAGTTATTTAACAATCTCCCATTATTCTCCTCTCGCTGACGATCATGATGATTGTGGCTGTAGAAAGAAAAGGAAAATATTGTGTGGGGAGCAATAAATTTATAGAAATATATTTCAAATCAAAAGCATCTTTTTTGTGTACGAAAGGTAACCCATAAACAATTAATGAAAACAATGCGCGCTCATAATAAAACAACTGGCGCGGTGGTACACAAAAATGAGTATAAGTGCTGCTGACAGGAATTGAAATGTATTTATTTTTAACAGAAAAATAACTAATAATTGCCGACTATATAGATTTTTTACCTTTTCGATAAATTGACTGGTGCATTTTACCTTGATTGTTGTTGATACATAATGAGGATGATGAGCGAACGAGAGATGATGAGTTACATAATTTGAAAGTAGCTATATGCACTCGTAAAGAGTTAATTGACTTTTAAGCGGGCTAATTAGAACGCCTTCTCATATTTCTTACCTTGCTCGAGATTACTGGTGCAGTCAACAATAATATAGGTGCTAAGGGTCAAGTAAGTACAAAAAGCTTTATTAAAAGTTATAATGGAGTTGTACTACTGCTCTACAGACTGCGGAATTGGGGATCACGAGGGGGAATTCCCATAATATCTCGTAAACTATAATTGCGCTTCCTAGCCTATCAAATGTTAATTGGTCGTCCATCCCCCCGGTTCCGTAGCTCATGTTTTATTAAAGGGAGAGAGCCCTGCATCACTATTTTCATTGTTGCCTTTTTACAATGGTGTCTGCCTACCGTGTGCATACCAACGCTTTTACCCGTTAACCGAGTAGGTTACCTGCTGTTGCCTTTACTACTGTCTGCTGATGTCTTTTATGTGGTTAAAAAACAATCACAGTTTTTGAACTTGTTAGCAAGTTAAAATACATTTACATAACGTTACACATAATATAGCTGTTGTGTACCCCGTACACTACACTAAAACAAAAGAGAGGCTAGTCATTTAGCTAGCATCGTCGTAACGTAATTCGTCGTCGTATTATCGACAACCAGCGCTCAGCAGCGCAGTAGCTACTCCACCTTTTTAATAATTAGTTTGTTGTTGATATGATTAAAGTGAGTGTGCACAGGGCATTCATTGAACAGAAAGTATTGTTTTGCTTTACTATGCAGTGCACACACAACAACTGTACGTAATGTGCTGATTTCGCTCTTTTGTTACTTTTAAAAAGCTTTATTTTGTACACTACGTTAAAATAATAATAGACAAGCAGCAGGAACAATGCAGAGAGTAGTGCACTTGAACGTTTAAACAGTATTATTGTTATGATTAGCAAGAGGGTTCTCTTAAAAAAGTTAAGTGAAGACTCTATTTATTGCTCCGCTGCTGCTGCTGCTACTGTATTCCTGCCAAAAATGCCAAGTTGGTTATCTTCATTGTTAATCTCCCATCTCGTGCTTGTGTGATGCTTACTACACATTGTTACCATTTACTACCGTTATATATCCCATGATGAAAAAGTCAATCGTTAAAAATGATCGTTTCGAGGGATTTTTATGACGAGGCAGTTAGTTAGCGCGGGGGAAAGGGTAAAAAAACAAAAACAAGTATGTTCGTCATTAATTGGAAAAGGATAAATGGCAGATGAGAGGAGAAAAAAATTCGTTTTGTTTTAATTGTTCCGCAAGAAAGTCCTTTTTAGAAAATAGCAGCAGAAGTGTGCGTTCACAAAAAAGAAACCGTTATAGAGACAGTTAAAGACGTAATGATAGGTAGTGCCTCTCTATCACGAGAGTAATTGCGCACGGCTGTCGCTGCAATAATAGGATATTTTTATGAAGGAGATTAAATTACTGCTACCGGTTAAATAATGGCGAGGCATGAGGAGGAGAGGGAGAGCCTGTTGAAGGCAAGATAGAAGAAAGGTTTGCAAAGATTATTTATTTATTTTGGCTACTGTCTCGTCATGATGATCATTCCCGGCGCTCATGTTTATTTACTTTGATAGTTTTTTGCTTCATAATTGTCCCAAACAACTGATGTGTGTGCTAACTAACTGATCAATTATTGTTGTGATTTGTAGCGCAAATTAAATGGCTATTACGTAAATAATGACAACTAGATTTGACGGCCCGTGGTAAAGGGCCTGAAAAGCGGACGAAATTATGCCCATATGCTCTGCTTCGAAAATATATAATTAAGGCCGTCGCTCGTCAAATTTCAAGACAAATTAAATGTGTCTTTTTATTAAAGTGGTCAGTAACAACGTTTTCCTGTTTAGACACGACCATCATCACCATTTTTATGATTGATTTCAATTTCATAATCGCAAACGTAATAATTTGTACGCAGCGCAATGGTATGTATGGCGTGCAAACTAGCCATTCATTTCCTCTTTAGCTATTGACAATGAAGGTATTAAAAAGTTGCGTAATTATCCGCTCTGTATGTCTGCCTTCGCACACGCACGCGTGGCTACAGGGAAAGTGAATATTTTTACTCTTCCTTCCGGTTTTCCTCTTAGTGGCGCGGTAGTCGCGCCAGCTCAAAACTAGACGAGACACAAATTAGACCCCTATTGGACTATTATATCTTCATCTTCTGATACTTTTATATTGCGTGCCACAATAAACATATTTTTTTAAATATAATAAGTGATAATAATAATTTAAGCAGTAAAAGTGTTCTTGTAGTGCACAGCCCCTGGATACAAGGTGGTGAAATTGAACAAAAAATATTTTTAAAAAGTGTGTGCATATGACAGGATGGTGATTGCGTATTGTAGGCATTGTTGGTGCCGCATAGAGTTGATTGTTATTGCCATTGTTGATGATGAATAGTTTTTTTATGCGCAAGGCACAATGGCGATGATGATGATGCATACAGAAAGAACTGAAAAAAAACATTGGTCGTACTTGCATATTATACCATACCCTAACGTGATATATCGCAACCTAATGCATTGTCAAGAAATTCCGATTTCTCCGTCTTTTGTAGTCGTCGCTATAGTCACTCCAATGCAATACATACGTACGCAGTACGCACATATACGCCAATCATCTATCCACCGTTTTGTTAACACTACCTATATTATTGCCCAGAGAAAATGAATCATTTTTTTAAAAGAAAACGCTGCAGAGATGTAAAGCGCTCATTGGTATATAATGTTGTTGTTGTAAATACGTGTACACACATGGCTGGTGCATGACATGTTCATAAAAAGTAACTTGTTGTTGGCAGAAAGTTGTAGTGACGACGACAACGCGCTTTTATGAGTTTCTGGCGAGCGATGAATGATGACGATTGTGCGTGTCTGGGTGTCTTCCCAGTCATTTCTCAAAGGTAATTTAAAAGCAGCAGCCATTTTTTCTGAGAAATATCGACGACGTGTAGTCATTACCGCTCATTTTCGTAGTATTCATCACTTTAACTGCTATATATATATAATAAGCTATATAAGATGACCGGTCAATAAAGGCGTTTATACGACAAATACAAGAAAAATTAAAAATTCAAATGAAATTTCCTTTGTGGTGTAAATTTGTGTAAAAGGACCGTTCAATTGTTATTAGTGGAGGGGGCAGGGACATTCAGGCACGCACGCACGCATTTTAATGTTTCATTTTAGTAGCGATCGAGCGAGAGAGCTAACATGGCAACAGACAACAAACAAAACGATAAACAATGTGCGTGGGTTGAAGGCTACAACCGCACAGTTGGGGTTACAAAAATGAAGAGGATTTTAAAGCCAGCTAGTAGTATATAGTTGGTTGAAAATATGAAGCCTTGTAAAAAAAGAAAAGGTGAGGTGAAGGCCGAATAATTTTGAAGGGAGTTAAAACAAAAGAGGCATTGTGTATCGTTGGTGTACTCAAAGACGACAATGAGATGTATTTACGACGAAGTGGTGGCAACGCGAGAAAATCTGAGTCATAAAATTGTTATCTCTTTATCATCCTCGTCTTGTTTGGCTGTATCATCAGAGGAGTAGGATGCGATTAGTTAGTGGTTGTAGAGTAGAGCTGCTGCTGCTGACGATGTTAACAGTAACGAGTCATCTCTAGCGTTGTCGTCGTCATTCATCTGTAGGGACTTTCGATTTGAACAGCGCACTTATGGTAGCAATCAGCTACAAAAACGTAATTTTCGTTATCTCTTGGTATATCGTCATTAGGGGGAAGATTGGCAAATTGTAGAGTCAACAAGAGATGTTCAGATGAATAAATACCGGATTTTGGGGAATTATAGTAGCTCCGTAAAATAAAGGGAGCTTTCACATTAGAACAGAAAGAAAAATGATTAAAACAAAAATTAAAACATTTTTTGACAAAAGGTAACTCTTGTTTCTCATTTACATTTTTACACAAATTGATAATTATCATTGCATTTGATATTGCTCCTATCTTTAACAAAACTACGGTATATAGTGCGGTAGTATACCGCTACTATTATACTGTAGTCACGTTGACACTTAAATAGCTAGAGAATGACAGAGAAATGATGACGATCCCCGTACTTACATTTAAAATTTCTCTATTTATTTTGTCGTGTTATTCATCAATTTATCATCACTATCATCACAGCTCGATGATATCCACCCAAGTTCATCTACAGTGCAAAATAAAATGTTTGGTCTATCTATTGACAAAGCAGCACAAATGAGCATTTCCTCTCTCCTCTCTACATCGCGTATTCCGTTAAAAGTGGAAAGTGCGTAAATATTTGGTTTAAAATATTATTTGCGTGAGCCGTCTCTCCTTTTTTCAAATTTCGTACCCAAAGATACCTATACTTGTCTCCTGCCTGACTGGTTTGTAAAGAGTACAACTAACAACGCACTAAAGTTGTAGACCCTCTGCTGCGTGCCTTTTTATTTACCAGGCGGCATCCTCTCACCACTCTTCATTTTGCTAATAAATGAGCGAACAATAGGAAGGCTTCAGTTACCAAAAAATGATTTGGATGGAATGAATCACGTCCGAAATTGAGATACATCTTCATTCGACATCGACAATCGACACTCTCTCTCTCTGCACATAACTTTTTCTGCTCTCCACGTCATATTTTTGGGCTGCTGACAGTTCACGCATTTTTTTAAAAAAATCCTCCTTCTCTGTTCAATTACAACACGCATTTAGGTATTTAGCATATCCGGTTTAAAAAGTAACTGCTGTTATGCCGTGCATCACTATTCTCTGTCATCTGTTCTCATACAATTTTTCTAGTATTGCCGGCATCATCATCATCATCATTCCAAACAATAGGTTAGTCGTTAAAACAAGGGGGTAAATGAATTAAGTAGTTTGTTATAGGAAAATAGAAAATTGTTTGTAAATACATTCCCATTCCCCCTCTGTGCTCAATGTACTGTTATATAGGGAATATAGGGTCATATAGATATGAAGTGTCTCTTATCAAAAAAAATTAAGCGGCCTATTGTTTTCTCTCATTACTGCTTAAATGTTGGCAAAAAAAGCTAGTGCGCCATGTTGCCACAGAGCCACCAGAGTAAGTGCGTCACCAAGAAAAAAGGAAATAAACTGCGCATTAATCTAAAATATATATTTGTTCCTGACAACACAAAAGTCAGTTTGCGGTCAAATTAGTGGTAGAGTTGCATATTAAACGATGATGATATCGTTATCGCTGTCCTTTTTACCCTTTTTCCTTGTCAGTTGTCCATTCCTGCTGGAAGTAATAAAATTAAAGTAGCCTACACAGCGCATCGCAGCAGTTGGCAGTGGTAACTCCATCGTCGTTATATTACAGAGTATCGTATGAGGCTTTGAAGCCACAAGTATAAAAAATAGCCAAAAAATTGATAGTGATATATATTTCACTCTATGGGCTTTTGCGTGTGCATCATATTAAATACCTAAATAACAACTACTAGTTACTACTCTATCTCGAGCACATTACCAATTTTTTTGTGAGAGGAAATGAAACCAATACCACATCACACTACGAGCAATCTCTTGTTAACTTGACTATTGACTACTGTTTCGTGCTAATGGTAATACTAACTCGTATCGTATTCGTATCATTTGGCTTATGTTGAACACAAAATTAGATATACGTTATATACTTGCGTTTGGTAGAGTAGTTGAGAAGTTTTAGAACAAAAGCATTAAATTACACGCTCTATTCACGCATTAATGCAAGTTAAATATTATTGAGAAGTTGAGAACGCAGTGGAGTAGTAGAGAAGAGAATGTGAGAGAGTATGGTAAATTGTTAAGGCAGCAACACAGCAACACCGACGCGATCGATTAGGTTCTTTTCATTATTCGAGTCTTTATTGCTAGGCTATTGAGTAGGTGTAAAGCTGTCGTCGCTGGCTACCATTATTATTTTGCAATTTCTTTAGCCGTCAACATGGTCAATTTTTGAGCAGGATCACAAGTCAGAAATTGGCTATAATTTATTGTTTGCATCTTGTCTAGTTGAATAGTTTTCAGTTATGTGCTTGTTCTACATTTATCGAGACGATAAATTATGATATAATACGTAATTATCATCAAAATAGTTCGCCATCATCGTCAGGATTATGAGTCATCATAAGCCTAGAATATTTTGTAAAGTATTTGGTAGGTAAAAAATTAAGATACGCACTGATAATGGATTTGGAAACAATTTTGGAAAAACATAATAATAATAATAATAATGGAGTATTTTACGTTTAATTTTGAGATTTCCACACACTTCCACGTTGTTGGTTAGTCGTCAGGGTCGATCGGCATCAGCTTCGTTCAAACAAATTACAAAAAATCTTCCTTGACTTTAATATCCCCACTCTTGGTATAGTTTTTGGGGCTTTCCGTGTTGTTTGTTACATTTATTTATTGGTTTTTTCCTGTTTTGCAGAGTAGTTCATGGTAGCCTGTTGTTGGCGTCATCCCAATTTCAACTATTATTGGAGTAACAACAGAAAGAATTATTATTACCACTGGAGACAAAACGGAAAGAGCTTACTTCCTTCAGCTGACCAGACGGATCATTGCGAGAAGAAGGGGGAAGGAAGAGAAAAATATACTTTTTTCTGACAAGTGACCTATGTGGGGTGACCATTGTCACTAAAGTGAAGGGAGGGGAAACGAAAAATACAAACTGCTTGATTGTGTGTCTGTTAAC
The DNA here is from genome assembly GCA_027744295.1 of Callyntrura guangdongensis. Taxonomy (NCBI): domain Eukaryota; kingdom Metazoa; phylum Arthropoda; class Collembola; order Entomobryomorpha; family Paronellidae; genus Callyntrura; species Callyntrura guangdongensis. The sequence continues at coordinate 10,691 of JAHZNB010004752.1, forward strand.
GTATTTACGCATTGACGAAAAGAGCAAATAAGACTGTGAAGTACAGATTTTTTTCTGTTTCTTGGCAACAAAGTTGTCATTCAGTTTATCAAAGAATCTGCACTAACTACCAAAACAGTATTCATTGTAATAAGGGGAACACGCGAATGATGGGACCAAGCAGCAACACCGACCGGAAGTGTGAACTGAAAACATAAAGCTCAAAAGTGTTTTATTCTTGTTTGTGCATTCAAACCAAGCTGTGAAGAGACCTTTTTTGTGAAAAAACATTTGTGGAAAAAACCAGTGAATCATACTTTTCGCAGACATCCGTTGAAGAATTGGTTATTTTTGGGGGTGCTTTGTCGAGGAGGACAACAACGCCGCAACATAAAATGCAAATTGGCGGTTTTAAAGGAAGTTTGTGGCTGCATTGTTGATTCAAGAAACTAAAAGGGATTTTGATTTACATGATTGTTGCGGGCAGGATTCTGAAAGTCAAACTGGGTTTGCTGGTATTGTTGGTGGTGACAAAATAACAAATTTGAGTGCTTAATCTTTTGATAAAACACGGATTGAATTGCTGTGGTGGTTAGTGTATTGTGAAGAGAAAAATCTTTTTATCAAGTCGTTGCTCGTGGTGCTTATTTTTACTCACGGAAATAAGTAACATAACATTATTCAGAAGGAGGAAGTCAATCAAATTTGTCAACAACAACAGTGTTTCAGAATTTGAATTCTTCAATGTCATTGTCTGACATTTAAAGTTTGATCTGTTTTTACTCCGAAATATTAAGTGTGAACCGGGATGAGACTCCAGTATTGGCGGAGGTGAAAAGATAATTAGAGTCTGGTTTCTTCGTCGTCAATAGTTAGTGTTAATTAATGTCAGTGTCAAGATGATTTGGGGGACAGAATTGTGGGTAAGTACAAACATTTTGGTTTTTTCATTAAAAATATATCTAGCTAGTTACTAGTTACTGCTAGTTACCTTGTTAGTCAAACCTAAAAACTTTAATGAACCGAGGGACGAAGATGAAGAGGATATATAAACAAAATTCAGTTATATAAATTGTTCTTTCTGCTATAAATATGCATTTAAAGCTACGATGAATGACCCTCCTTCATTAACGTTTTTAGATTTTGCTAAATTAACGTTACCGTTTTATTTATGAGCATCTCAACTTTTTCCAAATACCCTGGCAAGTCAGTAAGTTGGTCTTGTATTTGTATTTCTTTTAAAATTAAACTTCTCTCAACTGCCATTTACTGACGTAACTGGGCTGATGCTTGGTACGTATCTATTATGTGTGCCGAGGCCATTAAAGAGGTGATCTTTGATCCTCTTGTCTAGCTAGGTCGTTTTAATGTTCTCTATGTGAAGTGTGAACATCTGTTTTCCGATGAACGATTTAGATTCTTTATTCTACAAGCTGTTTATTTATTTAAAGGCACATGTACATTTTTAAATTTTAGTTGTCGGCAGACGGTTTTTATGCTCTAAAATTTTAACGGTATTTTTATATACATATTCACAACTTATTAATATTAAATAGTGCATCAGAAGCGCAACGTAAATTTCTCCGAAGTTTATCAATTCAGCCCCAATGCAATGACTAACGCGTACTACTATGGTTATCATCTGGACAGTTTTGTTTTTCCTTCTTCGTAAGAAACTTTATTGCTGATTCTTAGCGTTATATTAATTTATCATGATCACTGCTTGGCCATGATTTTTTTCAAATGTCACTGAACTAGTTCGTCTCTTTTGTTCGTCCTGATTGCCCATTCTGTGTTTTAACGACCTTGACTAATCTTCTTTGCTGTTAATGGCTTTTCTTCTAAAAAGTCAAATTCATTTAAATATTACCAATAATAATCTTCATTTTTGTCAAGTATCTATTTGTAATCCTCTCTTCGTGGCGGTGGTCGTCATCGTCACCACAAATATGTATAATATGGTCCGTCATCTTTATCTCTGTGTGCTAACAACTTCGCAGGTCAACTTCCATATACATCCCCCACGTCAATATTTATCTTCACCTAGTTTACTTTGCATGCCTAATACGATTTTTGTCGTTTACTTCTCCGTACTTCAGTGTTTGTTGGCTCTTCTCATCATTATGTCATTCGTCACGGTTGATTTGCAGAATAGTCGAATAGTTGTACTCATATATTTTAGTCTCCTCTGGCTCAACATATCTTATTTACTTTACCATTTTTGTTCCCTTTTTTATTTGGCATGTGGCCTGTCCCCGTCATCACGATCTGTTGAACTACATAATAACATGAATATGACTACCTATGTTCACTCAACTGTTCAATCAAGCCAACACGTTAAACAATTACGCAATCTCTTGTCCAAAATTACTTTTTTGCGTTTATATGGAATACCAGAAAAAATCCAGTGATTTTTGGCGTAAATATTTGATTTTTTTTTTACAATTTTTGTCCTGTCAATTTTAAAGTTAGCTGCCAGTCAAGCAGTCAGTTTTAACGTCGTGGCACTGTGTAACGCTACCCCTGGTATGTAAGTGTAAATCATTTTCTGTCGATTAACTCGCAGCCTCTAGAGAAATTAACGCTTATGCACGTTTTGCAAGCAGGCAGAAGACTATACCTCGTCGTAGGAATATAATAACCTACACAAAAAATAGAGTAATTTATGCTCAGGGTCACCCCAATAAAAAATCTGACTCGATTGAGTCGTTAAACGCGCAGTGCGCAATAGGGCAATACACAATGAAGGTGGTGGTGGCGTTGGTGTAAAACATTTTGGAGCTCTTCTGTTGTTATTATGTAGTCGTAGTCTTCGTTATACATATATACACGTTTTTTGTATTTATCCCTTCCATTTTGCTGGGAGCCATCATTAATGTCGCGCAAGTTGTTAAACTGTAAAATGAAAATGTTTCTGCGTGATCTACCAATTTTGTTTTGCATTCTTCACTAATCTCTCTGTTCTGTACTGCTTATTACTGTACAACGACAGCAAAACAAATGGCAGATAAATGACGATGCAGTGGTTAAATAGTTAATGGTAAATTATTTGAATAATGATACGGGGGCTGCTACGGCTGTTAGGCAGGATACAACACACACACACACATTGCGAGCAGCAGCAGAGGTAAAACTATAAAACAGTTTATTTTACGACGACCACGAACAGCGACAATGCCATGTAGTAAAATACCAAGTGGAAGTCTGTACACACGATTGAAAGATGATAATGACGACGGCGATAATAATGAATGATGATGAAGATGGAGGGCTCCTCACTTCAGGGTCATGTCAACTGCCACAAAAAATTGCTGTAAGTAAATAGAGGGGATATCGTCATCTTCACGGTCGTCCGTTGTAAAAGGCGGTTGTAAAAATGTGTGTGCTGTTTAGTTGCTATTGTGTAGGGACGATTATTATGATGGGTCCGTTAAATTCAGTAACGACAAACGACTAAAGAACTGCATAAAAGGCTGATTTTTGATCGCGCTATGCTAAGTAGCAACTATTTTACACTTTGATGATGATGAAGCGATTTTTTGCGTTCTCTATCTCTCTTCTCTCTAACTGGTGAAGTGAAAATCCCTGTCACTTTTCGCAGTATCGTGTAACGCCGCATTCCTCTCGCTCTCTCTGGGCTCGAGGGAGACTTGCTGAAGGAATTGTGAATTGTGACATCCGAGAAGAGCCTGTCTTTGTGTGAGAAAAAATGAGAAAGAATGTGGCTGTGGCACTGTTTTTAATTTTGTATTTTTGCATCTCTATTCTCTTCTTCTACCTACGCATTTTTGTGGCACTCGCTTCGCTCATTCTCTGCATTAATAATAATAATGGAATAATTTCAGAAAAACAGGCAATATTTTTACTGTCTAGTCAACACTCCTAATTTAGGCCAGGCGCTGTAATTTTTGCAAAGAGCTTACAAAAACAAGGTATATTGCAATTTTCTACGGGTAATTTTTTTCTATCACTGGTCGACTTTCTACTGTTGCCGTTGCCAGAATCAGTTGAGTCATCAACGGTACGGCCACTGCCACAGCTCTTTTTGAATAGTATTTTTGGTGTTACCGAAGCCGTTGTGTTATGGTATCATCATACCTCATGGTGAAGGTGTTCTGCGATGGCTATTATTGTGGATGATAACGCCTACACACGGAGAAAAAGCTGATAATCTCTTTTTCTCTCGTTTTGCAGCAGTGATGTGCAGATCATTCACTTTTATCACTACTCGGTCCAATGTCCAATTTTATTTATTTTGCTGTGTAAAGTGCACCCCAAAAATAATAATCTCGCCTTTTGTCCGCGTCGTTGATATTATTACCGTACAGTGCGCCATCAAATCATGATCATGATTCATGAATGATGGGGGTACAAACGAGAGAGGGCAATTTGGCGATTTGTACGAAGCGTGTGACATAAAAGGCGACTCTCTCGAGGATGAGAGAACGAAAAAGGAAGTGGCCGTCTCATAAAAAATAAAAAATGTGGACGGAGCCGGGGAGAGCGAACGAGAGAGAGAGAGAGGGTCAAAGTAATAAAGACTCAGTTACTCAGCTTCGCTAGTGACGATGATGACGATCCATTTCACTGCGAAACAAAAGGCAGGAATGGAATAGAAAAATGGCAAAAAATGTAATGGGGCGCCAACAATACCTTATTTAAACAATGCTTTCTGTGCAATTTGGCAAATTAACGGGGATGGGGATGCACAATCTCTGTTCAGTTTGCAAACAACAGCCATTTTACATATTGCATGTGTGCGAAATTAAAAGAGTCAGAAAAAACAAAACAAAATCAAACCATATTATGGAAAGATAATTTTGGAAAGACAATGGAAAGAAAAAATCAAGGATCCCAAGGCCAGGAATTGGTGGACGCGTTGTAGTTGTAAATGGTCAGAGGTGTAAAGGAGAGATTTGTTTTAAATCAGGTGATCCGACTCTGAAATCTTAACGAATAAGTACAAAATATAGGCAAACAGATTAAACGAGCAGGTATCTAGGCAAAAAACATGGGTAATCTTGCGATGGTAAGATAAGTAAGACAAAAATATTTGGTAATAGCAGGAGGAGGAGGATGGCGATGTTATCTAATCTATCTATGTATAAAAAGTTAAGATGTAATATGTGTAATTTTTATGGGTGTTTTTGAAAAGAACGTGTGTTCGTACACGCGGTGGTAGTGGTGCTGGTGTTCATTGAAAAGTATCAATTAACCTGTATGTCATCGTTGCGAAATGGGCAGAATTGTATTGAAATGAGACACGACCCGGTTAGCTCTCATAGACTGTTTGGAAGGCGATTATAAAAATGTAGTAATTTTGAAAATATAGTCATGACAACGACGAAATAGTCATTTGAAATGGAAAGGAATCACGAGGAACGATGTGGTGTGCAGGGACGACATGGTGGTCCAAATGACGTACATAATGCTAGACTTTTGATTCTTCGATTGAAATGGTGACACGATGCACACGACGTTTTTTTGTTTTTTTATTAAATAAAAAAGAAGCTGCTTGTACAATAGGAATAGTTTTTGTGAATTTATTCAAACAGCTGTGTTATTGTTCAGTAAAATTATGTAAGGTAGTGGTAGAAGAATAGTATTGTTTGAGTATGGTTGATTCAAAAAAACCAAAGGGCACGTGACCAAAACTTTGCCGCGAACGCTCAAAGTTTTTTTTTAAAAAAAGTCGTCGAGGCAGGTAATAGGCACTGCCTATTAGGCAGTCCCGACATAACATACTTATTGGGACCCTGCAGCAGCTTGATTATTTGTAAAAATGATTAGAATCTCAATTGCGTAAACCAAATTTACTGAGAGTATTGTCGTCAAATTTATTGTGTTACGCACGTCTCTTAAATTTTTGATTTGGATTGTCCAAGATTTTTTCATTTTTTCAGTTGTAAACTTAGCGGTCTACCATTTGTCATGTCATAAGTCATAATGACGGTAGAAAAAATGGTTCCATTCAAATTTGTAAAACTATTTATTGGTTGGCAAATTGTATGTCGAAAATTTCGAATTGTTTATGCGCTAGCAATTGAAACGTGTATCATTTACTGACCAATAAAACAACGACACTTGTCAACATTGCTGCTTCTTGCTTGCATTTACACGGCTTGACCAACAGTCCATTGCATTTGATTGTTAAACGAGGAGGATTTATGACGCGAAAATTTGAAATATGTGGTCAGAAAATTAGATTACCATGTTTGAAATTAGAAATTACAGAATATATATATTATTGCTGTAATTGAAATTACTACGAGCCTCTGCTGCATTCTCTAAAATTACTCGTATGATTAATGTTGATGACGGTGCGTCTCTGCCTCTAAATGGAATTTTCCAATAAACTATTTTAAATTTTGGTGTAGCGTGTGTGTGCCTTGTGCTTATTATTGCGGTTCTCTCGCTCTCGTTTTCGTAATTCTATTTTCGACAAATGATTGAAACAAGCCATAAACCACCGCACATAACGACAACGACAGCACTCATCATCATCACATTTCTATTTTTCAAAGTTGGGTAATAAATACTTGTTTGCAGGTTCTTCTCTCGTGTCATAAAGATGACACGTTTACTTCCCATTAAAAACGTCCAACAGTAACTAACAATATAAATTTAACTACACGTTGCAGTTATGCCTCTTCTGCCATTATTATTTTTCTCTAGTTTTTTTCAATAAAATGCATTACCATGTAATTACCCCATTGCACAAGGCGGATTAAAAATCATGCGTCATGACATGCGTGATGCGTTGTTTTTTTTCTGAGTGGTGTAACGTGCGCGCGGTCTCACAGATGTGTAATAGTAATGAATGTTGAATGTACACTCTCCTGCGTTAAGTTACCTAAAGTAATTGTTGTGCTATTAAAAAGTCAATGCATTGTGTCGCTCAAAGGGGCAATAATAATAGGCACTCCAAATGTCAGCAGAAATTACCAAGTATTTTTCTCTGTCGCGAGTTTGATTACTTCATCAACCGTTAACGACACAGGACTGTTTTGTTTACCAACTTTTGTATTCTGTAACATCCCATAACATGTGATTTTTTAAAATTTATCACCTATCCGGTTTATAAATCTTTTCTTTTACATTTTAACGACTTATAGACTGTAGACACTTGCGCATCGACTCAAAGCGGGGTAGGAGTAGGCAGACTATAAAATTTGGCGGGGTATAGGTCACGTGGTACCGTATTTTACAACACGCTTCAATATGTTACTTATATCTTAAATTCTTTCTCAGTCGATGATTGATGATTGAGAGGACGTTCTTTATGCACGACCCCTCTACATTGTTCCTTTATCATTATTATGATCCATACATAACCATCAGCAGAAAGTGACAGTCAGAGTTGGCGCAGTGGTTATTGTAATTATTACGTACTTCATATAGTTTTTACACTCTTCAGCTCTCTCCCCCACCTTTTGATCATTAAGAAAAAAGTGTCAATGTAGAGCAGAAGCAGCAACGCTCATTAATAAAGAAAGTTTTTTTGTTGATGCCGCATTGTCAATGACATTTTTTTATATGGCTGCATTCAATGCAGTGCATACTGCGGTTTTGGTTGCAAACTCAGTGACTTGTATAGTCTCATACATTGACAGCCAGAAGAACACAAACTTATCATAAATATATTTTTAATAGTTTCACTTTACGCCAACACCATCAGCTCGCTCGACAAATAATGGGAATTCTTCTCAGCAGCGTAGAAGAATAAATTTTTAAAACAGTCCGTTCAAAACAATAGCGTAGAAATATCGAAAGTTTTTTTTTCTTTCAAGGGGGGAGGGTGTTGTATTATAGTAGGTCGGTAGGTGCTTTTTAAAACTATTGTAACTGACGTGTGTGCCACTAGTAATGTAAAAATATTTTTGCTGTTGCCTGACTTACTCCCTGACTGATTGGGAATGTACAAAGTAGGAGTATAAAATATTTTTGTGATTGTGTCAGTTGTCATTGTCGTTTCTCTACACGAACTTGTAAGGATACACACACACAGAGACAGAGAGAACAGGCGGGGCTAATTTTGTTACCTGTATACGCGCTGCTGCTGATGTCACTTGTACAGCTTCTACCAATAATCAAAAAGGTTAACAATAGGCGCTGCAGCAGCAGCGCTTTATTTAGGATTCCATTTCAGTCACCTGTTTTAGAGATCGATCAAAAAAAATATAAAAGGCAGATCTTATAGACACTACGGGAGGCGGCAGTTAGTAATCAGGATGATAATAATAATAGTAACAACAATCACGACGATGATGACAAATCTGGCTTGACAATGAAACAGCCTTGGCATTGTCCAAAAACACCTACTCTTTTGCAAAGTAGTTATCTTGTCGTAGTTCTCTTGTTGTCGTCTTTGTCAGTGCAGTGTTGTGTGCACTTTTATTAGTCAGGACAGTCAGGCAGAAGGATGAATGTACGTTGCTGTTGTTGCTCTTATTTTGACGGAAACTTGAAATATATTACATTACCAACAAAACATTATTGCTGTACGGATATATCACACTACACTGCATTATCATCATCGTCGCCATCTGACAAGGTGACATTTTCTGTCTCCTCCTTTTGCTATCTCAATGGATAGTAACATTTGGTGGCGCTGCTGCGTAAATTTTTGCAGTGTCATCCTCTTTTCTGCGGAGGGGGAGGGAGAGTTTTACATACTATATATGAAGTGGCAGAAAGAAAGAGACTACTTACTCTTGACGTAATACTTCTTTTTTTAACTGTAAATCTACAGTCATCATCATAATAAAAAGTAATAATACCTTCGGCATCCTCGTCTTGTCAGCGTTACTTTTGTCCTCCTCTTTTCTGTTCTCCTCTCTTCATTATTTTATCTGATGCGTCGTATGCATCCGCGTATCATATTCGTCGTAGTAAATATGCAGCCCCACCGCAGTAGCAGCAATGGAGGCTGTCATGCGCTAATAAAATTGCACACAAGGGAAAAATAATTTAGGTATTGCTCTCTCAACAGCCACCTCATCTCTCTCTCTCTCTCTCTGCCTGTCTGCTAAAGTAACGGCAATTTAAGCGCTTTATAATTTTTTAGGGAATAAAGCTCTCTTTTTAGTTGGCATGGTTGGTAGGCAATGACGATGTCGACAACGGGGAGAATGATGGGTAATGTGACGGAAAAACAGAAGTGAGGAGCATGGTGAATACGGGGAGAATGTTTAAAACTGAAAAATGTGTCTTTTGTGGAGAGAGATTGACTGCTGCTGTTGCTATGCACCAGTTGCAAAACAAAAAAGTGATAAAAATGAGAAGAAACGTTTTAAGGAGAGAGGAGGGTGAGATGGGTAGAGAGAGAGGCGCCTGGCAACAAAAATGGAGATACCAACGTGAGGATGAAATACTGGGGAACGGCGTTACAGACGTTAGAATTGGGATGATGAGGGACTGCAAAGATGTGT